>QKYT01000606.1:2371-16947 GCA_003550305.1 Glomus cerebriforme | reverse complement strand
TAATAATTGCGATAAAAGCAATAATATAATATATGTAAAACATTTTTGTAACATTGTTGAAAATTATTTTATTTATTCCTTTTTTTTTTAAGCATATTTTTTAAATATTTATAATTTTACAAAGATAATCAAGGGAAGGTATAAGTATTATTATATATGTTGTGTTAAGTAAATTATTTATTACGGCTCGGCAACATACATAATCATTCAATCCTTGAAAATTAATTATAATTAAAAAAAAAAAAATTGTAAATTTATTTTTTTTTTTTTTCAAAAAATATTTTTAGCGATGTAGTTTAAATAAATTTGTTTTTATACTTGAACCACTTTTTTGAATGAAATTTTAATCTAGAGGAAAACAAACGGAAAACAAAATGATTTGGAAAATTTTGACGAAGTAAAGAATATTTTACAAAATTCACAGCGAAAAATAAACTTTAAGTTAGTCAAAAAAGGTTAACGCTCTATGTATTACATGTATTACAAATAATTCACGACGCATATCAATCTATATCTGTATCTATATTCTATATACTAAAAAAAATCCTGTGTAACCGTTATTAGATATTTATACAGGTTAATCTAAATTTCTGAATTGTGCAACGCATGATTTGGCTGTGTCTGATGATCGGTGTTTGCGCCTAATCTATTCCTGACGTACTGCGGCGAACTGTAGGTGGCGTGATTGTTAATTAAAATTTTTAAAAGTTATATATACTATGCGAGAATCATCTGTCAGACCAAAAATATTGATTCTTTTAAAGTGTTTAATAAGATAAATTGTAAACATAATTTATATCATTTTAATATAGCCAACAGTTTTTTTTTTTTTTTACTCGGCATTGATATCAATATTATCTATAAAATTATAAACAAAAAAAATTTTAAGCCACCTGTTGATACAAATACGTGGGATCTAATTTTCCTGAATATAAATAAGAATGTTTTTTTTTATTGTATCACAACTTATTTCTGGAATATTTTTTATGTACACGATTTACTTACTATATTAGTTTAAGCTCATTCCTCCCGGTGCGAAGCAACGGGTTACGCTAGTCTATATAACTAATTAAAAAAAACCAAATATGTCTGATATGACTGCATTAAAGTCTGCAATCTCTGACATTTGGCCATAAACACGTTTATTTGATTAAAAAATTACTTTTTAAATTTATTGATTCATTGTTATTAGAACGATAATTGTAATTCCGATGTAACTAGATCCGGTTAAACTATTTATGAATATCAGGATTCTATATATACTTCAAAGAAGGATTTATAAGTTTTAAAATTTTCCATCGAGTTATTTATTTAACATTGAAAAATGAAAAAAATGAAATAATTGATTTTTTTTTTGAAAATCCATCTAAAATTTTTAAGTACAAACTGACGACTTTTATTATTTAATTTGTACCGTTGAAGCCGGATCGGAAGCATCCACTTGTCCGCATGCGATAAGTGAATAAAAAAGGAGATATGGTAATAATTTTATGCGGAGGCTTATAAATTTTAAACATAAAATTTTATTTTATTACGGTACAAATTCTTTAAACTTTTTTGTTTGAATACAATAATTATACTATTATACAGTAGTTTATTATAATATAAGGCGACACAAAAATTAAAAAATTGGTTTTCATATCAAGAGATATTCTATATTGACCCAGAATCCCGGATTTTTCTTTTTTTTTTTTTGGAAAAATTTTTAACTAATAAAAAATTCTTATATTTTGACAAAAAAGTATTATAAATAAAAAATAAAATTTACATACAAATATTTTTTTTTACGTTTCATTTCGCATATCATGTGATAATATAGCAGAGTATTTTTATTGGTTAATCAAAAAAAATAAATAAAAATTTGGAGTTTCCGCTTCATTGACTTAGCCGACCAATTTTTTTTTTATTTTGTGTCGCCTAATAATAATTACTCCCTTACTTAAAATATGGCTTTTCTTCCCGATAATAATATGACGCTTAATGTTTATCTGCTTATGTTGATCTCTACGCTTTGCCAATTATTTTAGCCATAATTAAATTAAAAGCCTCATCTTTTAACGGATATATTAAATTAGAATTGATTTTATTTTTTAATCAAATTTCTTTTTACTTTATACAATTTTTATTTCGTAAAATCCTTAATATTCTTAATTTATTCTTTAAAATCAATAATGATACAAATTTTTTACATAATTTTTAAATCATTTTGCTTTGCATTTCTTTCAAAAATGATACTAGCAATAACTCTAGAACAATTACATCCCATTTTTTGATTATAAAGGCATGTTCTGCAGAGAAAATGTGCCCTTTGTCAATGATTTGTTCAATAATCTCTGACAAATATGAGAGAAACTCAACATCAAGTGTATCATCTCCATCGGTCATTTCATGATATTGTATTATTATCATTATGAACAATTATATTAAATTTGAGAACAATATGGAAGAAATGATTCATCACAAGAAGAGAAGAACGATTTTAAACTGTGAATCATGGACGGCAACATAACAAGTGGCTAATAAATAAAAGTTATTGAATTTTGAAATCATATACAACTATATGTGTAATAACAATAATTGACGACGACGATGATGTTATTATGAATGAATCCTTAGAGAAAAAACCGAGAATGAAGAGGTCAAGGGAACAGAATTGAGACTCACACAACACATAGCTAAAACAAAAATTATTAAATATGATATATAATCTTTTTGAATTTATTATTTGTTAATAATTATATTACTTTGTTTCATTATTTATGTATAAATGTATATGGCTTAATTCTAATTTGTCAAAAAAACAGAAAAGACTTTTATATAGATACAGAAATGTATTAAATCCTTGATTTGTAAAAATATATGGATTTGTGCTATATCAATCACAGGACTAAATGATTGGATCATTATCATCAAAAGCAACCAAGAATTGTAAAAAAAAAATACTATTACGATATTATAACGAAACTGATGGTGCATATTTAAGGGTAGACTAATCCTTATAATAAATCTTTATTATGACAAATGTCCATTAATACGCGTTCTGAAAACCCAGTTTTATTTATCAACTCAATCATGAGACGCAAATATAAACAGGTTTATAATTATAAAGATAACACGTCATTTAGAGTTCCAAACTGGATACAGTACATGCAAACTCACAATTCTGCTCCAGAGAGGTTTAAAAGAGCAAATGGTGGATATATGCTTCGTAACACATCTAGAATACTCAAAATTCTTCCTATTCATGCCAAATTTCAAAAAAGTAATATTTGTCATTCTAATCCGTATTATCATGCTATAACTAAAGAGAATATATTAATTGCTTCATGGGTTCCTTTACTTCCTGGATATCGCATAATTGGAAAGCTTGGTGGTTTATTTATATGCTTAGAAATCCAAATGATAATGAAGAACATCTTGGAAACTTTATGAAAATATGGAAATGTTACAAATAGTTCACTGGGAAACCAATTCTGATTTTTTTGCAAGTATGGTAAAATATTTGAAACTATCAGGAAAAATCTCTATTCCCAATATTCTTGGATTATGTAATCCTATTATTATTTATAATTTACAAGCAAAAGTGAACATAATTTTTCCAAATTTTTTAATACATCTCTTGCTCCAAAAAAATCTCAAAATAAAATTAAAAAAGTGCTTGAAAAAGTAAAAAATCCATTGACAGCAATTGAGTCACCAACAATTTGTCAGGAAATTGAAATAAAAAAAAATCAGGAATGAAGTTATCTCTAGAAGCAACATTAGCGCTTGCAGTTGAATATGAAGCATTGAAAATGTCAAGTAATGCATCACATAAACGAATCAAGCGAATTGAAGCTGATAATAAATATATTAAAAACTTAAAATATAAATTACATATTAGCAATTATTAAGTGAATGGATGCAAAAGACTGTAGAAGAAACTAATATTAGATCTACTATGCTTATTAATACAGAACAATATCTTACTAGTATATATACTCAATCTTGTTTAACTTGTCATAACCATGATCTATCTAAGAAAAAACTTCACCCCAATGTCCATTGGATTCGCTTTACCATGAACTTAAATTGGAGGAACTTAAAACATTATATCAATTTCATCTAGTTGATGTCAAATTCATCTGTAAGGATGCTCTTGGTGTAATGACTGATAACATAAAATTTCATGGTTTGAAAGGTAGATCTTTACAAAGATTGTAATGATATTACTGACACTCGTGCTATGATCAAAAGTGCGGGTATAAAATTGCAAAGTAAGCTAGATACTATTGCATTAGCTCTCAGAATTCTTCTTTGATCACCACAGATGAAGATAAAACTAAACTTGCTAAATATTTTTCAGTTTGACATTGAGAAGAGTTGAAACCTCAGAATACAATATATTTTTAACAAATATCTTATTCACTAAGAAAATATTGAAAATAGTTACTTAATTGTAGAAATTTATTTGGGAATTAGTAAAGAAATAATTTTTTTGTAAATATTTTCAATCATATTTCATAATTATGTGAAATTAGACAAATTTGCTAAGCCTCAAAGGGTGTCTGGATTGATTTTAAGAAATGGAAAAATTATTGTTACTAATAATATTTATGTTTTCTATAAAATATTGTGCTAATGGACTGTAAACTTTAGATATATATAGATAGTAAAATGAAAAAGAAATATACTTATAATCAAAATTATGGTAGTACATATAGATAAACATTAAAAATAGATTTAACTTATAATTATGGGAATATTTTGAATTATATATAGGGAGAAATCTTCACTTCAAATATTATTTTTATTTTATATTTGTTAGAGGGTTACTTGAGTCTTAGAACAGGTACAGTTATATTTTAATACCAACCTAACTCCTGCGCTTTAATTGTTAAAAAATTTTTTTTGAAGAATAAAAAAATATATATGGGATGTTGGACTGTTACTAAAAATTTGAAAAATCAATGTGATGATTAAATTTTGCTATTACTTGCAGAGACAGAATATAATAAATTTTCAAGCTGAAAAGGAATGATATCAGAATATTTTTTATTTCATAAAAAAGAGATAAAGAATAATGCATTATATTAGAGATAATAATATTATATTGGTAATAAACAAATAATTTATATGTAGTAAAGGAATCATTCATGTAACATAAATAGAAAAGCTCATTAATTATTCAATTAATCTCTTCAAAAGAAGACAGTGAGGATATAATGATGACTAAAAGATTTAACTAGAATAATTTAGACAATTAAACATATTATACAAATCAATTCTATCCCTGATGTTTATGTACTAAGATATTTCAACAAAAAAATGTGAATCAGTTGAAACCAGCTTTTTTTAATCATTATTTAACAGTAAAATCATTATAAGATCATGTCAAACCTTAATAATTTCTTTAAATCATATGTTACAGATAAGCTGCGTATAATAATGTTGAAAATTTGGGATTTGTTGTAGGTTTTAAGAAATAAGATTTATTTTGGAGGGAATTTATTGGTTTTACGAAACAAGTTAACCATGTTCTGAAGGATGTCCTTATGTTACATTTAATTTTTTAGGGAGAGGTATAGTTGTTAAGGTGTTGTTTTGAAGGGGTTTTTTTTATTTTAATCAGAACGAGGTTGGTCTATGGTGATATATACTATACTTTGTATATAAGTAATATTCGTAAGGCAGGTAGTGTAAATCTATTAGCACTTCAAGAATTTAAAATGCAAAATCAATTTAATGAGGTTAGAACAATTATTATTGTTGACATGTATAGCACTCATTTTTTGCAAGATCAAGAAATATGATGAAGAACATGTCTTTAATTTTTTATTAATATTGGGATTTTTATTTATGAGAAACCAATCAAACAATGATTAGATTTATTCATTACTTCTTCTTAAAGTGAATCTAATACTACTAGGCTAGATCTAATTAGTGAAAAAAGTATTATGAGTCTTTATTATCCAAAAGATGCAATAATAATATATACAGTCGTCATCTCCCTCTATAATCATGCCCTTGAAACTACTGGTTACTTAAGTAGAAATAATATGTCAAATAAATAAATCAAAGTTTAAGCTGAAGAGTTATATAAAAAAAAGATATTTATGAAACATTTAAACTTATATAATTAAATTTATAGAAAATTTAAACTTTAACATAATGAAAGTAAAAGGTCACTCCAGAAATCAAGAAAATGAATTGGCTGATCATTTTACAAAATTAGGATTAACTAGTAGTAATATAGTTAGTGAAACTTGGCCTTCTTCAACCCGTGCCGAATTGTGTGCGATTTTTACAGCCATTTTAGCTACTTCCTTGGACACTAGTCTTACTATTTATACGGACAGTCAAGCGGCCATTGATGGCATTCAATTTTTATAGATTTAGATTATCATAATACATTTTGAACCTGAACCCAGCTCAGAAAACTTATGAAAATCATTACAAATCTAGCTTGGCCAAGATTTTGAGCCCAGATCTAACCCGTTGCAGATCTCATCCAGATATTTCTAAAAATAATCTGGAACAAAATTATATATGTCCAAAATGTCCAATTCTAAGCCACCAGAAAATTTTTTAAAAATTCATTTCCTGTTTTGTTAAATCAGGACTAATATACAACTCATAACTAATCTACACTCTACAGTACATTAAAATTGACACTTTTTGCTAAAACAATTTTTTGTGATTTATTCACTAACTAGTAATTCATAATTCGAATGAATATTTTTTTTTATCTACAAATTAAAAAAAAGTTTATCAAAATTGGACTTCTGAGTGGTAAGAAACCCGCAAAAAATGATTTTGAACTTTTTAAATTTGACCTAATTTACTGAAACTTTAATAGTAAAGTCAAATTATGAGTTGTTTTATAGATGGTAGGTTCTGTTAAATCAAATATTGTTAGAATTGATATTAAAATCAATAAAAGTAATTAAAAGTAATTACTAAATTTTTGTAAAATCTTGTATAGAAGAGTCAGGAAAGTAGGAAGAGCATAAAATATGGTATTTTCAAATAAAAAAGATCAGATTATTCAACATCTTAAGAAATATCCAAATTTTCTTGATAAAACAAATGAAGTAGTGCAAAAGAAATTTACAACCTAATATTTCAAATTTAATTTCTTAAAAAAGAAAATGTAAGTATTTAAATTTTAACAGTTTTATTTATAATAAATATATATTAATTTTATTTATTTTTTTAGTTTCAGAATCTCAATCTTCTTTACTATCAACTTCTTCTCATAAAGTAATTAATTAGAAATTTAAAATTGATAATATATATGTATTGCAGATTACTTTAATTAGAACGATTAAGGGATTGTATAAAATTAAAGTTATATGTAGAGATGCATATTGCATTACAATTTGTGGGCAAAAATTATATAAAGAACCTTTATTCACAGTTGGTGGGAGGTTGGAAGGTTTGGGAAAAAAGGAAAAGTTATTATTTTGCAAATTTCTTGTATTTTGAAGTAATTTGCTTTACTAACAAAAATTTATGAGTTTTTATCCAATTTTTATGATTAATGATTTATTTAAAAGATAATTTAATTCTGCACACTATTTTTCAATCTATACAAGTATTTTTTTTACATTTCATCAAGAAATTTTTAAAAAAAATAATCATGTAATCCATATAAATGTCCAATAAATGTCCGGGATATTTAAGTTGTTGAACATGGGAAAAAAAAACCTTTTCCAAATTTTTTCAATTTTATTAAAAAACACAGTAAATTTAATTTTTGAAAAACAAAATGGAGTAACTATTTCTACTTTTACAGGCAAAATCTATAATAAATATATAGAGCCTTTAAATGCCAAGAACTTTGGCCAACTAGAGTAGGGCACTCAAGAGTGGCTCCTTAAAGAATATAACCTTTGTGTTGAACTTAAAAATAGGAACTGACCAAATAATATTGCCCGCCTAGTCAAAGGGGTTGCCAAAGCTACAAATATAAACAGAAATATAATATATTTAGTAGGCAGTATAGTAAGCAAATTTTATGAAGACGCTCTTTCTACCTAAGCCACAACTTTAGAAGGATACTTAGAGGACTTGCACTCAAAAGAAAGGTTAATATCAGAACTCACAGCGAATCTTGAGTTGGCACATGAGACGATTGTCCAACTAAAACAACAAATGGCCAATAGAAACAGCCCTTCAGAGCAAATACCAATAATAGCAGAGAATCCACATAATCTGGATTGATATCAACAAATTACACCAATGATGGTTTGATAATAGCACTGATCACTATCACAAATAACGAATCTGCACAGTCATAAGATGATCAACTGCAGGAGTCAATGCATTTGGATACCCTAATAGCGAAGTTTCCAAATCAGCTAAATCACGAGTTCAACAGTAAAACAGCCCAAAAAGAAGAATTTACTCCTTACATCATCACAGGATATATGGCACCACCTAATTTGAAATCAAACATATGTGATGTCATGTTATAGGGTATTCCAGGTAACTGGGATGTGGAAAAAATTACAGAGGAGATAAATAAAAATTTAGGATCTCTTATCAAAGTGTCAGTCATAGTGAAAGGCAAATACAGATGTGTCAGAACGACCATCATTCTCTGAACAACTATGATGGAAAAATTTGACAAACTGTTCTGGACTTATGGCAAATAGAATTAGGTAACATTCCAATCCATTAGTTTCCAAGAGAGTGGTCCTTAGAACAATGAAAACAAAGACTTGCTCACCGATCCATAATAACAGGTTTACCTTCCGAATGTAAAGAAATTAAAAACAAAGGTATGAAATTGATTAGCTTTTTTGGCCATCATGATGATTTGATAAAGGCTATTTTATCAATGACAGGAAACAATATGTTTGGTCATCAGAAGTAACAAGTCTGCTGATAAGAAGTCATATGTATCAAAAGATACTTCTCAAAAAGATAAGAAGTTCTCAAAGAATGATAAAAAGGAGAATAAGAATAAGAATTGATCTACTCCCAATTCTCCTACAGGCTCAATTGTGAAAGTCCTGGTAAATATTCTTGTGAAATTGCTCATGCAACAAGATTCTAAGTAGTAGCAGAACAAATTAAAATAGTCTTCAATCTGATTTGGTCCTTTTCATTTTGATGGGATGTGTAATCTGATTTATATAGCCATGTGAAAGAGTTTAGAACCTATAGATATTCTTTTTTTCCTACTAATGTAATTTTTCATCTAAGGAATTTTTCCCATCCATATGAATTCCACAGTTACCTGATACTTTTCCACTGGCAGGCTTTTTGTTGGCAAAAGTCCACGAAAACACACAACTACTCAGCAGTTACCCTCACAGTTTAGGCAGAAAAGAAGTTTCCCAAAAGTTCAAATAGAATATTCGCCGTAAACACTTTTTTTCATATAAAATATTATTATGTTATCCTCTTCTCAAAAATTTTTTCCTGTTCAAAAAATTCCCTTCCTCATCTCCGCAGTTCCTTTCCACGTGAACAAATCAGATCTGTGGGGATACAATAGAATATACAAATCAAAACGTAGCAAAACCTTCCTATTTGAGT
The DNA here is from genome assembly GCA_003550305.1 of Glomus cerebriforme. Lineage (NCBI taxonomy): Eukaryota > Fungi > Glomeromycota > Glomeromycetes > Glomerales > Glomeraceae > Glomus > Glomus cerebriforme. The sequence goes on along the minus strand of QKYT01000606.1, from coordinate 7,419 downwards.
TAAATTATCATCAAACAAACACCAACCAAATTCATTTGAAGATCCATACCAATGATCAACTCGTGCCTACTATCCCAAAAGTCTATATTTCCAATTCCCATTCACTGAATAATAAATTCCAAATTAGTAAACTCCTCACATTTTTTTATGATACAAAGAGTTATTCACTGACGTATACAACACAAATATTTTAACTTTATTAGAAAGTCACTCCCCTCCCGTCTTATTATATTAACACATAAAAGGAAATCATTTCGTGATATTTTTGCAGAGTTACTAATTAGAAGTAATGAACCAATAACATTAATCAGCTCAAATAATAAGCAGGAGATACAGAGTCAAAGCGCATAGAAATATATAGTCGCTCTGGACTAATAATAAAAATAAACAATAAAATAATCTACTAATATAATTTTTATCATGGACGACACTAATATAGTGGCAAATAATGAAAGTAACTTAAAAGCTTTATATAAGATTTGTAATAGTTTTTATCAGATAAGTGATATTAAAGCAAATCCAGAAAAGTTCGAGTTACTGAACATGAATGTGATAAATGATAAAATTGAAATCAACAATCAAATAATTAAAAGTGAATAATAGTAAAGAAGGAGTTAGATATTTGGGGATCTACATCAATAAGAAATTATCTAAAGAAGCAGGGAAAATTAAGATAAAGAACATAATTACAACAGCAGATGACAAATGAGATGGAAAAAATTAACAGACAAACAGATTATATATATGTGAAATAGGGTGTTAGTATCAGCGATAGAATATCAAATGCAAACAACAATATTGTCAAGAAATGAATGTAAAATGTTAATGAGACCAATAAAAAAATTAATTAAGAATAAGGCAAATCTATCAATTGCAACACCAGATACAATTATATATGGAGATATATTTTTGAACATTACTAATATATATGATCTACAAATAGAACATCACACAAATACAATGTTATATAAATTAAATAATAATGGAGAAATGGGTATAAGTACGAGAATAAGATTAGATCAAATCAAAAAAAGATGAAATGATAATAGGCTGTTTATTTGAAAATATAGATCAGATCAATAAAAGAACAGATGATATATTAATAAAAGCGATAAAATTATTAGAAGAAAATAATTTAAGATTATGCAATCATGAAGAAATACATAATCATACGAATAGAAAAGGAGTATTTAGAATAACTGATATATTAAATAAAGAAAATACAAAAAAGGAAAGAAAGTATAAAATCAACAGACTGTAAATTTATAGAAGATATCATAACGGAGGACAATAAAATAAAATCATGGAAACAAATTTGTTATGAAAATAATAGAAGCGCAAAAGGAAGAATTCCAAATTGGTATTTAGAAGTAAAACAAATATTACAGTAACAAATAATAATGAAAATAATAAATTAGAAGGAATTTATAGCGATTTAGGTATATTTACAAAAGAAAATAAGGAAAGAGAAAAAGAAAAAATCATTAAAAGTAATGAGAAATGGGATAAATTAGAAAAAGACTTTAATAAAGATATTGAAGAAATGAAAATAATTAATAATAGAATGATAGAAATTGACAAAATTTGTGGAGGATATAAAAAATTAAATCAAAGTATAAAAGATGAATTTATAGAAAAATATTATAGTAGTAAGGAAGAAATAAGTAAATATAGAATAGAAAGAACAAAAGATGAAAATAATATTATTATTATAAAATGGAGTAAAATTATACATAGAAGAATGATAGAAATAATTACAATTGAATTAGATGATAGAAATATAGAACGAAATTTAATAATAATATTAATAATGATAGGTTTAACAGCGGTAGATAATGATAATATAGAAATTGAATCAGAAGAAGCGAAAGAAATTTTTAAAATAATGGATAAAATGATCAAAATTAAAAATAATATAACTCAAAGGAAAAAGTGGAAAATTGATAATATTAGCTACATAGAAAGATTATTAAGTATAACGGAAAAAAATAATATATTTTGGAAATTAGAAGAAGTAAAAATTAAAAATAAGAAAAAGGATAAATTTTATAAAAAAGATACAAATAATAATAATGAAAAAATAGAGGTTAAAAAACTGGAAGAAATGTTACTTTGGAATAACTGAATAAGTTTAAATTATATTGGAGAAGGAATATAATTAATTCAAAAATAAGAGAAACAATTAAAAGGATGAATAAATTTAAATATATAGGAGAATGGTTGACATTGAAGGTGAATAAAGAAATAGTAAAAAATTTGAAGGAGATAGATTGGGATAAAATGCTATATTATATAATGAACAGAGAAGAAGGAGGGAATGAGATTACATCAGGAAAAGATAGATGGGATACGGAAAACTGGATACACATATGGAATTGTAATAAAAATGAAACTACAATCTATGAAATAATTAATGAAGAAATAGAATTACAAATAAAAGAATTGGAAAAAGACTTCATTAAGGTTAATGAAAGAAAATGGAAACAAAGAATAACGGATATATTATTAACAAGATCTAATAATTATAATGGACAATATATATTCCATGAAATTATAAAAGGAATTTTTAACAAACAACTATATGAAATGGAAAAAGATAAAAATATCAAAATGAAAATGGAAATATTGATCACAAACATAGCGAGAAAGGCATATAATAAAATTTGGAATAAAAGATGCAAAAAGGTGACAGAAATTGAATGAATTAAAGGTATAACAAGAATAGAGAAAAGAAAAACAATAAAAAAGGACATTGATAGAAGAAAAAATAAAAGAATTGTAGAATTATACAAAAAACAAACAATAACGCAATTAGTAGATAGATGGATGGGAACTTTAATAGAAAATGATAACAAACACAAAGGCATATGGTATAAAACAGATGTAACAGACATTATCAATAGTTTATATAGATAATTATATATAGAAATAGTCTAAAAACAATTTTTATATCTTTAAAATGTAATTTCATAATTCACGTTTAATTATTCTTATATAATTAGAAGTTGAATGTTTAAAGATACATTATAAATAAAATAAAATAATAAAATAATATTAGATTGCTAATTTTTAGGGGTTGGATTCGATCCGTAATTTTTGGCCGGAATTATAGCATTAATAAATTTAAATATGTGACAAATAGGATATTTCCAGAATACGTATAGTGTGACACGTGATCGAGCCGGACTATACATTAAAAAATTATTTTGTTAACTCTAGCCGGAATTATAAATCTGGGCAGAATTACTGATCAAGTGTATAAGACTGCATATGAAAAAAAAATTAATCTTCGGACTGGATGGAATTTTGAAAATAGCTGTAACAACACGAAAAATGAAGAGATTACAAAAATATATACAATATCTTACGATAATTTGAGATATTACGGTAACCAATAGAAATCGTTGTTGAATAAACCAAACAATTTTAAATGCAAAAAAAAAAAAAGATTTTTTTTTTCATTTTCTTCCCAATTTTAACAATTTGTAAATATTTTTTGTAATGAAAACAACAATGGCTCGCTTTTAACTTGCAATTAAAGTCGCGAATTTATTAGTTTATGTTTTCCTTCTAGGAGCAAAATCAGCAAACTTATACTCTGGTCTTGGACCCGATAATGTATTGAATATATGCTTATTTATTTATTATACCTAAACTTGTGGTAAACTTATTTCCGATATCCGAATTTAAATTTTAGATAAAATTCATTCTAAATTCAGACGAATATTTCGCGAAAAATTAAATATTTAAAAGTTTATTCAAGTTTATATTTATTTTTATGTTGTGCTAACATAAATTTTTAAACCATGTACATAGTACAACGCATGAAAACATCAAAATACCATTAAAATCACTTTTGGATTTGACAGAGATAAAGTTTATGTTGAACCAACCTTTCTTACATGGGAAATGTACTGCGCCATTATACAAAATAATAATTAATCGCGCAAAGTCTTTGTACAGTAGATAAAATCATTACATAATTTTAAATAATAAACATTAAAATTTTTTTTGTCTTTGTTAATATCTATGTGCAAAATTTCCTTATTTTCTTATTCATTTATTTAAACTATCTGCAGCACATAATTAACCATAAATGGAACGTCAATCAGGATTCAAAGAATCGTCATTTTTCTTTGTTTTATTATTAAAAGAATATTATTGATAATTGATATTCGATAAGTGCAATATAGACATTTTTCATCATGATACAAGGAAGTCTTATATAAAAATTCGCCGTGTTTCCATGTTTCGTATCGAGTGTAGAATTTTTTGAAAGACCTATATGCACTGTATATATAATAATATATCTTTTTTTTCATATGTATCCTTGTTATTAATTAACTACTAATTTAAATCAAACGATAATAACGTAATTATTTCCCTACAGAACAAGTCAACAATTTGATCATATACGATATATTGGTAGATAACATATTAATGGTAATTGAGAAATTGGAGTCACACATGAACGGGTGACCGAGATGCTTTTTATTTTCACACTACTGCTAACCTGATAAAGATGGAAAAATTTTCAAAGTAAATATTTAAATACCATTTGATGTTTTTACGTTACGATTTAGGTTATCCAAATTAACGGAGGACTTATATAAATTGCACTAAAGTAGACTAAAGTGTCTATTTCTAAGAGTCGTAATAAAAAGAACTAATAATAAAAATTAGCGTCATCAACTTCACTATCCCCACCAAAATTTTGTCTAGTAATTATTAGTATATATTATTTATTAACCATTCATTTATTATAAAATATACGGTAAATATTGTAAATGTTTGAAATCCAAAGATCAACTTTGTTTATTCTAATCTTTCCCCCTGATTATGTGATTGTATTACACTGTAATGTAACGCAAATAAATATGCATGATAAAATGATAGCTCATATAAAAATATTTTAACTACGTTACAAAATGAGATCGTTGTTTATTCATTATAAGTTACGGTATATACATAGTAATTTATTGACATTTGTTTGTTTCTGATTGTATATACCTTTTTGTTATTTAAAATTAATTAACACAAATGCCTAA
>QKYT01000605.1:8321-52770 GCA_003550305.1 Glomus cerebriforme | reverse complement strand
TTTCTAATAGCATTTCATAGTAAACCATATGATTTTAATATTCCTGATAACAGTAAGTAATGAGTTTATTTAAACTTTATTTATGTATTAAAATATTTAATGTTAATTTCTTTTTTTTAGTTGACGATTTCAATAATTCAAATAGCCATAATTATGTCAGCACGTCTAAAACGAACATTATTTTAAATAGTAATTTATTTATATCTTTAATATTTTGTTTTGAAATTATAAAATAATAATACATTGCTTATCAATATAATTTTTTTTAGACGTTAAAAATGATTACAAAAGAGAAACAATACAACATCAATTAAAAAATCAAAACGTTGTTATTAATGGTAAGTGAAATATTTGTTAAATTTGGATAACGAANTATTGTTCTAATTTTATTTTTTATTTTTTATTATTTATTATTTTTTATAGATGAGGAAGAAATATACAATAATCCAAATTTTCATTCAGATGAACAGGATGAATTTGAAATTCCTGATGGTAAGTAAGATCTATGTAAATATTTTTTTTTTTTTTACTAAAAAGTTTTTTTTATTAACTAGTCTTTTTAATTTTAGGTGGATTTTAAATTGTTGAATTAAACAGTTTTTAATTATTTTATTTGAATTATTTTTAAAACACTAAGACTAGAGTAGTAAGAATGTTTACAAGTTTCTTAGTTTGTAATTTAAATTAATTTTTGAATTGATTTAAACACTAAGAATAGAGTAGTAGAATATCTTGCAAGCTTCTAGTTTATTTATATGAGTTTATTCAATAAAATTATGCCATACTTCGTATATGTAGAAATATACACGTGTGAATGGCGAAATATTTATACATATTATTATTTTGTATATAATTCATATTTGACCTGTACCCAACAAAATACTTTTTTTCATTACGCGTAAAAAAATAGACCACCACGTTTATTAGTCCTAAGTAAAAAAAAATGAGAATCAGAGGGCTCAACTTTCCTTTTATCGAAACATAAACTGATATATTTTGAACTCTTGTACAAACTAATTCCCATTCATCGTATCTTTATGATTATAAACATATAATGAACATTTGAGTGTTCAAATGTTTTTTTTTGTTGATTTTCTTAGAATTATCACATTCTTTAGAAATTTTGAACGGAAAATCCATTTCCGGTAATTTATCTTCGAATTTAAACTTCCAAACATATCATCTATCTATAATTTCAAATATGCACGTGGTTGTAGTTTAAATATCAATTTAAATAATCTTTTAATAATTAATTAATCTTTTTAAAAAAAACTCTAAACATTCTTTCCAAACAACGTTCCATAATAAAATTATAAATTCCATTAATTAAAAAGAAGTAATACAATATATAAACCAATATTAAAAAACTACACTTTAATTTTCTTTAAAGTTTCAACTTCTTTAGCTTATTGTTAAATTTCAAGTAATTCAGTTTATTATTTTTCTTATATCTCTACATCAATTTTTGTAAATACAGTAAAATTATTATTTATTTAATTGAATTAGGAATTCTTATTATTACTATGGACACAAATAATGGTAGTTTTTTTTTATCATTCGTACTTTATTAATAAAAAGTTACCTTACATTTATCAGGAAATAATTAAAATGATTGTTAATGACAAAGATTAATTTTTTGTATTTTTTTTATATTTAGATCTTAAATGTGAAGCTCGATATCATGTGCAATACCAGAATTTTAGTAGATGCTTCAACAATTTAAACAATTTAGATGTAAACTAGAGGAAGCTGATGCGCAGTGACTGTGCTTCTGTTTGATATATTTATAATTTATTTAATTTTATAATTGATAATTTAATAAAATAAATTATAATATAGTGGTTTTTTTAATTAATAAATAGCTCTAATTGTAATTGTTAAAAATGGAAATAAATTGGTATAAATTTTTTAATAGAATTTAGAATGCAAAAGTTTTGTCCATTAAGTACACAGTCCTAGTATTTACCCGAAGTGGTCACCTAATCCTAAAAAAGAAGAAAAATAATATTAGTAATCAATTATTACTAACACAAATAATACTAAGGACTGAAGTTAAACCAGCTAATTAATAAATAATTTTTATTATTAATTTGTGATATGTAAGTCAACTGCAAAAATTTTATATGTAACATTTTGCCTATTACTAATACTTTTTTTGAATACCCAGTTTTTCGTTCTTAGGTAACCATATTTTATATGTATTTAAATGCAATATAAACTATTGTAATACATGATATTTAATCTGAATTTTAAATATTAAATACAATTTTTAAAAAAATTTTACAATAAACTTTTTTACTTTTATTTGACGCTTCGCCAGATTCCGATTTAAATGACTATATTATATACACGCATATATAATCAATAAGGTTCTCCAAGCACTGTTTGAGCACTTCTTTTGCATAACTGTTCTGGTTATCCAACCTTGTATTATTGTCACTTTTGGTATATCTAAACTCTCAATGCGTCTTTAAAGTCAATAAATTCCACATATCTTGAGCAGTCATTCGATAACTCTAATCAACATTTTAAGCCAAAAAACACTCCTCTAAAATATCTGAAATCCTTTTTTTATATGTTTTCTGCTACCCTTTTTTCCATATTTTTGAACTTCTTTTGTTGCCCAGCTGCTTGATAATGGAAATTTAGCCGCATCTAAAGGTCTGAAATACATAAATATTTCAATCTTATTTTATTTTTTTAGACAAAAATTTATCAAATTTATCATATAGTATATTCTTTATGCAACATACTACGATTTCGTAAGTAGGATCCTAAAGAAAAATAAAGTTAGAGAATTTCATCACAATAAATACAAAATACTACATGTACAGTAAGTAACAATTACCTTTGTTCTTCAAAGTTTCCTGTGTCAATTCTTTATCCAACATTTTTACTGAGTTTTGTCTTTTATTTTGATTTCCATAATCAATTTTTCGATTTTGCAACTCATTTGTTAATTTTTGTAATGGCAATCTTTTTGGACAGACTCCTAATAGGTCAATGTAATATTAGGGACATGTTGATAATGAGAATAAGGGTATGTAGTAGGTGTAATAATTGGCGTCTGATTTTGACATCTGATTATTTTTATGTCTGATTTTTTTGGCATCTAATTTTTTTATTGAGACGAAAAATTAACATACTGTAAAATTTGTTAGATAATCGTAATGGCTACTATTTAGTCCAGTAAATTCATCAACTATATATGACACTTTATCTGATGCATGTTGAATTGGTATTTTCCATGAAGATTTCGGTTTTGTTGATTCAGATATTGTGGTGATGGTTGATTAATTTCACCTTTTATAAAATTTTGTATTTGAGCTGAAGAAAAAGACGTCCAATTTCCAGTATTTGGTATAGCCCATGCTTTTATATATCCCGCATCTTCACCTTTAGCTGGTTGTCATTTGACAGTTTTTTTTTTAAAAATCTATTAATAAAAAAGTCAATCTAACGTATTGATTCAACTCATCCGTCGTGAAACCATATTATTTTATTGTTGCAATTTGTGTGACCACGCTATAATTTTTAAGGTGGTCGCACAATTCCGGAAAAATTCATTATATTCTAAATGATCTGCAACCTGTTATGAAAATTGGGGCTTTTCTTTTTCTAACAATCCTTATTTTAAAAATAATGATTAATAATAAACTTTTGCCAAAATTATCACAAAATTTACTTGAAATTTTAAATGATGATGAATATTATGATATTACAATTGAAGTTGGTAATGATCCTTATGTAAAAGTATTTCGTGCTCATATGGTCATTTTAAATTATCGTTCTCCTTATTTGCGAAGAATTTTGTCAACTAATAAAAAGAAAAATGACGAAAGTTTGACGCATATTAAATTACCATATATTTCACCTGATGCTTTTCAAATAGTTTTAAGGTAAAAAAAAAAAAAAAAAAAATATTTTTATATATTTTATATATGAAGAAAAAGTTTTTTTTTTTTTTTAACAGTCATTTTATTTTAGGTATATTTATGGAGGAAGACTTTCTTTAGAAGAATATGATCCTCCAGATATTATCGAAATCTTGGTTACTGCTAATCAACTTAGTCTTCAGGAATTAATACCTTATTTAGAATCATTTTTGATTGAAAATCAAACAAACTGGATGGAACAAAATTTTGATTTGATATATCGTACAAGTTTTGAAAATGATTCTTTTTTAGGACTACAAGATTATTGTATGGATTTAATTTCCAAAGAGTCAAATAAGATATTTAATTTACCAAGTTTTTCTTCAATTCCAGAAAAACTTTTGATCTTACTTATTCAAAATGATGACCTTCAAATAAGTGAAATTCAAGTTTGGGAATATGTACTTAAATGGGGGCTTGCTCAAAATTCAGAACTTCCTTTTGATTCTACAGATTTTTCAAAAGATGATTTTAATGCTTTAAAAAATACTTTACAACGGTGTATTCCTTTTATTAGATTTCATAATTTATCTTCTAAAGAATTTTTGAAGAAAGTTTTACCTTATAAAAAGATTTTACCAAAAGAATTATATAAAGATTTATTAGAATATTTTTTAGATAATGATGATAAATCATCAGAACCTCGTATCATTAAATCAAAAATTATTGATTCTAGGATAATTACATTTCAACATGCTGAATTAATCTCAAAATGGATTGATAGATTAGAAATTGAAGATAAGTTAACAACTTCTTACGAATTTAAATTATTATTTTATTATGATTCTCATGATGAATTTAATATCGAAAAATTTCGTGCAATTTGTAAAAATAAATCTCGTACTGTAATAATTATAAATACTAAAGAAAGTGATGAAATTCTTGGAGGATATAATCCGATTAAATGGAAATTCAATAGAAGTTATGGCACTACTAAAGATAGTTTTATATTTTCTTTTAGTAATAATGATGATACTGAAAATTATATTTTAAGTCGTGTAAATTATGAAGAGAGAGCTATAAATAATCATAGTATTATTCTATCATTTGGTGGTAGAGACCTGATGATATATCAATATAATGGAAAATTAAAAACTGTTTGTGAAAAAGAGTCTTATGAAAATTTGATCGGAGATATAGATGACATATATACTATAAATGAATTAGAAATATTTCAAATTCATGAGGTTGATATTTAAGTTTTATTATAATTTATCTGTATTATATATATATTCATTATTTTTATTTTAAATAAATTAAATAAATATATTAAATATAAACTATTTAATTTTTTATGATAAAAATTGAATACTATAAAAAATGAATTGACAAATATTTTTTTAAAAAAATATATTCATTGAATGATTTATTTGATATTAACTAAAAATTGGAATAGAATAATTGTTAATTTGCAAGCCCTAATGCTGCGAAAATACACTTCATGTCCGTCCTATCATATGACTCCGTAATCCGTACAACTATTGATAGGACAGTACTGTCGTACTGGTCAAAGAACGAAAGGTGCGATCATTTAACGTCATAAAAGGTGATCTCCGCACGTTTGAAGAGATTCTTTGTACGGTACCAGATAAAATAAAGCCTTCCATCTTACATTTCGCAATTAGATGTTTTTTTGATCAGTAACCTGTTATATACAGTATATAATAAGATGCATTCTCTTTTTTGAATAAAGTATAATAAAAAGCAAAATAAGTTAAAAAATATCATTAAGTAATTCACTGGGATAAAGAAAATTGTTTTTGTAAGGAGGACGAACAGTTTGTTCCTTTGATGATTTGCAATTTTGCAATGTATGGTCATGTTTCCAACGGTGGATACATTTATTATAAGCATTAGAATGAATGTTTGGACAGTTTTCAAATCTATGACCATAATAGTGACATACAAAACATGATCCTACATTTTCAGCAGTGTAAGTTACATTTTGAGCTTTTGGCAATGAAAATTGTGTTTGTAAAGTCATAATAAGCTTGTTCTGAGCCTCAGCAGAAGCCTGAAGAGCTTAGCAATTGCATCCAGTTGTTCAAGTTGTCCAGAAGGTGAAAAAATTTAAACATAATCAGCAGCAGGTTGTTACTGTTGGCCATCAGGAAATTATAATGATTTAGCGTTAGTGGTATTTAGATTAATAAAATAAAAAAAGGTCTCTTTATATGAATGAGCGTAGTTAAAGTATTAAAAATATACGATTCATGATTTTTAATATTTTGAAATGTTTCAATTTCATCATAAGGAAATTGTAATGACATCATTTTATGCTTGTAGCTACCATTATGATTTATTACTAGTCTAAGAAGGACATTGAATACATCGACTCTATTATTTTTTTTTATTTTATTAATAATCAAAATGCAGATATGGATTCATAATAGAAGAAATCCTATTAGTTATTTATGACTTACGACAGTTAATATGATGAAATACAGGTATCATTAAAGCATGTGATGCAACTGATGCATGTACAAATGTCATAATGTCATTGAATATTAATAACAAAAATAACAAAAATAGAAAAAATTTGACTCATTTTTTATACTTACTATTTTTAAATTATAAATATCACCAATATTTCGTATTAATTTCATATTTTCTAACAAGTATCTTTATTATTATCATAATTTTTTTTTCTCTCTTTATAATCCTATTTTAAAAACTACTCATATATCTCTTCTAAATTCCCCCTTATCTTCCTTATACTGTATATGAGAATTTTCTCGTTTCAGGCAAGGAAAGCCGGTCAGATAGTTGAGTATCTCCTAACTGGCTGGTTGGTTTTTTTTTCTCTTTTTCTCCTTTAAATTCCCTCTTAACTTCCTTATACTGATTATGATATCTTTCTCATATCAGGCAAGGAAAGCCGGTCAGATAGTTGAGTANCTCCTAACTGGCTGGTTGGTTTAGATTAGAATTCCTTCTTCTTTTATTCCACTTAATTTCAATATATCCAGTAACTCTAAAGATACTATCCGTTAGCAAAAAGTCTATCACTAGTCGAGAATAAATCCTGAATCCTGAATCCTGCTTTTCCTAAAAAGAAGATATTAAGATATTATTGAATTTAACAAAATGAAATGATAAGAAAGAAACAATTTTATTAACAGAAAACGGGAACAAGATATTTAAAGCAGAAAAAAAGAAAGTGAAGTGGATATATTAGACCTTTTAAACAGTATAGACAAAAGAATCAAAGAATTTACTGTGTGATAATGAGAAAGCAACAAAGTAGATGAATGGATGAATAAAGAATTGAAGAAGACTAAATAAATCATGGAGAATAACAATTTCAATGAGAAGAAGTGAGGAAAAAGCTAATAACTGAGATCCACAAGAAAAAAAACGGAAAGAAAAATTTGAGGAAAAAGTATATAAATGAAGAAAAATATACTAAAAAATAAGAAAGTACCAGGACTATCGAAGATTACTTATGAAGTGTGGAAAAAGTGAGAATTATCAAGAAAATAATGAATGAATAATTGAATAAAAAATACTGAGCGAACTGGAAAAGAGGAACAGTATATCAAGAAATAAAATGGGAGAATAATTTGAGGTTAATAAGTTCTATCATGTTAATTGAAACATATAAAAAACAAAGATATGATAGAAAGAAATAAATATGTAAATTAGAAAAAATATTAGAAAATGGAAAAAGGTTAATAAAATTATATGAATGGAGAGTATTAAACAATGTTATTGTTGGGGATTGCTAATAGAATCGAATAAAACAATAAACAATATTTTGGATAACAATTAGTAAATTAATTTAGATTTATTAAGATAGAATAGATTAGAGACATTTATGAACTAAAATTTTTATTATTAAATTTTAAAATAATCAAATCAATTAATAATAACGAAAAAAAAACATTAATTTACTGTATTTTTTTTAAAAAAAAAGAAAAATAATAAAATAAAACTTTTTTATTTAAAATTATTATAAAATATTTAATATAAATTAATTAATTTCTATTATGTTAAATATTATTTCATGAATCGTTTCGCCAAATAATTTAGTGGATAATCCAGCTGATCTTAAAAATAACATACTGTAATCTTAAATGATTGGGTTTCGAGATATTCCATATTAGATATATTTTAAGAACTCCATCAGAATCCATATTCAAATGTTCAAATGTAATATTCCATACCTTTGTCTATTTTTTTAAAACATGACATCAATAGGATTTGAATTTGATACATTAAAGAAAGAATTATATACTGTACATTACGCGTGACTAAATTATTTATAACTTGACTTACAGTACATAAACATTAAATATTGCAACACGACTATATGATAAAATTTCTCATACATGACGCGTAAAACTATGACTTATAATTAGAATAATGAGAGCATCATTAATTTATTATTATTGAAATAATAATAATAATAATAAAATATTACTTCTCAAGTTTTCTGTTTCTTTTGAAATAGCAAAATAACAAACATTTTTATGTTAAGAAAAATTCACCAAACATAAGAGTTATGGTTAAAGTTGTAATATGTTGAAGAAGTAATAAGGAATTATGGTATTATCCTATATTAATATATTTGAGCATTTCATGGTACATGATTATTTCATTTTTCAATGTTGTTGCCATTACAACCGTGATATTTTCAATTGAACTGAAATAAATTATTTGTCTTGATATGATATAGTAAGAAAAGATTGAATTAACAAGATTTAAACCTTTACTACATCTTTGAAGCATTAGACATTGCTTTTATTTTAAAAACCAATATTATTATTCTCACATTATTTTACCAAAAATTACGATTTCTCTCTGTAATAATACTTGCAATGATCCAAAACTATGTTATGAAGGAAAAGTCGTGATTTCTGAAATAAATGTCATGTATATAGAAAAAAATGATGTACGTTTACAATATGGATGATCAAAGATCAACAACGGACTTCACCTGATGGATTGTCACCGCACCAAACATTAGGTGGAATTGCGGGCAGAATTAAAAATGTTACCCAAAATTCCACTCTAACGCCGGTGGCAATTTTTTCACTCATTTTTCTCATTTTTTTACTTTAACAAATATATAAAAAAGTATTCATTAGATTTTATTTGGATTATTTTTATATCATTTGCTTATATATTTAATTTTTCGATGATTTCTGAAGAGTCTATTTTAAAAAGGATTTATTATAGCTATAACTAGCGTAACCCGTCGCGTCGCACCGGGATCAATGAGCTTAAACCAATATAGTAAATAGTAAATCGTGTACATAAAAAATATTCCAGATCCTATATAATATCAAGGTAGCTTAAAGCTTTTATTTGTTTATAATTAAAAATTTATTAAGCTATTAAAATGATATAAATTATCATTACAATTTATATTATTAAATACTTCACTATAAACAATATTTTTGGTCTGACAGTCCTTGCATAATATAAGAACTTTAATATGCTTATATGAAATAATTCTTGACAAAGCTGATTTATAAAAAAGAAAATTAATAGGTTAATTAATAATCACACCACCCACCAGTTCGCCGCAATACGCCATTATTTATTTCACCCAAACCTAAAATAGAAAAAATTAATTCTAAGAAACATTCAAAGAAAAATATGGTATAGATCAGGCACAGACGCACTACACGTTATACAATTCATAATTATTCCTTACTCAAATTTTTTTGGTACATACAAAAAAGAATATTCACATTACAGCAATCTATTGTTCAATGAAAAAGTTTTTTATTGCCAGTTTATTGTTGTAAAAAAAAAAAAAAATTTATAGCTATTGCTAAAAAAAAACTATCTACTACTAATTAGGATTAGCTAAACGTCAGTTACCGGGAACTAAAAAATCAAATTTTTTACATTACTAATCAACTTGATTATGCCGATCGGTATTAGCCTTTAAGTTTAAATCAGGAACCGGTCAGGCGCGTGATTTGTCCGCGTTGCACAATTCAAAGTCCATTAGTGATTTCTGTTCCAAACTCGCCCATAATTTTAGTCTAGCTATGAATATATATTTACTAAATGAAATGATGATTATTTTCTTAACTAAACTTAAATAAGATAAGAGCGAGAAGGTAACACAATTCAAAATTATTTATTCAGGTAATCTAAACCTCTACAGATCTGCATGAATTTTTTTTTGTTCTTTTTAGAATTATAAGAAAACTTTAAATATAAATGAGAGAACTATCTAAAGTATTTATTAAAAATAACAACGTCGTCGTACTGTGAATGTAATCATGTAATCTGGTTTCAAAGTTAATAAATACAAACTTGCATATTGAATTTTGTCATAATATAAATTTTTATTATATAAAAAATTGAATACATATAATCCTATACATATATATGCTCACAATAATAAGTTAAATTTGAAGAATATTCTCGTTATTAATGCCATTTTTATAATATAAACATCTATAAATTAAATATAAAAATTAGAATGTGCAAAGAATATCAAGCAATCCAGTAGTATAATTTTTTTTTAAAAAAAATATATTAATTAAGTTACCTTTTAACGGACTAGAAATTCTTGTTTGTTAATTAACTAACGTAACAATCTATTAAAAAGAATAAAAAATCAATAATATTGTCTTTAATTCGTATAAAAATAATTTATAAATAAAAATTTTTACCTTGATAATTTTCTTCCTTAAGATATGAGGCAATAATAGATTTATTTACAGGTTTTGGTAAATTACTAAATCTAAATGTTCTACTCGTATATATAGCATCGGGATCCTTTTTATATGAGGTTGAAATGGTTGGTATTTTTTTATCAGCCTCTTCAAATATAAGTTTAATTTCTTTTCTATTATAACCAAAGTTTTTACCATTAATAGAATCATTCCAAATCTCCAAAATCTCATATAATTGAGTGGCTATTGGTCTTTGACTTGAATTTGCATTCATACATCTATAAGCTAATTTCTTATAAATTTCAGGAGTTTCATTTCCAAATTCTGGTCTGAGTCCATTACATATTTCCGATGATAAATTCGCATTATGTTTTCTATCATAAAAGGGTGGTTTTCCTGATGATATTTCGGCCATAATTACACCAAAGCTATAAATATCAGAGGATGATGTATATGGTTCACCATTCAAAACTTCAGGAGCAATATATGGTAATACCCCATAAATTATATTATCAAATTTTTGTTCATATGCTGGTCCAGATAATCCAAAATCCAAAACATAAGATTTCATATAATAATAATCATAGAATAAGATATTTCCACTGTGAAGATATTTATGAGAATATTCTAATTCATGTAAATTTTTAAGATATAATGCTAAATGAGATAATAATTCAATTTTATTTTCCCATAAAATCTTGTTAAAATTATTTGAAAGAATACTTCTCAAATTTCCTTGTTCTGCAAATTTTACAATTATCATGAATTCCTTAGTTTCTGGATCTTTGGTTATACCGTAAAATGGTAATATTGATCCTTTTAATTTATTATATAAATTCCAACATCTTTTAAGCTATAAATTATTGACGACAAAATTTAAGTTGAATTAATTAATAAATTATTAAAAATACAGTTATATAGAATATATATATAATATAAAATGTACCTCATTTAAATATTCAGCTGATATATACTGCGATCCATTTAACCTTTTCAAAGCAACTTTCATAGGTTTATGTTCAGATTTTTTCCAACTTCCATTATTTAATTTATAATAAGATGATTTACCGTCTATCCATGTCGCGGAATATACTTTGGAAAATCCCCCTATACCAATTTGTGTGATATTGGTAAATCTATCGAATGGCACCCATTCAAGAAAGAAAGAATAATAATTATCACAATGTCTTGGATCATACATTGTTTCTTTTATGAACTTATCAATATCTGGATTTCCACTCGTCCATCCTTTTATTACCGGATTGGAATCTTTTTCAAAGATATTTAATTTACTGAGTAAAGACTTGAGTTTCATTTTATTTTTTTTTTTTTAATAAAGATAATTTTAATTTGAATTCAGTGAAAATTTATTTATTTTTTTTTTTTTTTTGTATACAAGAAAGCTTGGCGCTACCTTATAACTAAAATGAGATCGGAAAAACATTTCCGTTCGTGGTCAGCCGCAGTAAAGTGTGTATCACCTTCTAACTTGTATTTTCCTGTTCGCTTTCGATAGTCAAAATGAAAATCATGTGGTGGAGTAACCATTGCCGCAGTAAAGTACCACCCTTTACTATTTTTATTTTGTATTCTCGATTTTTCGTATCATTATACAATATAAGTTAGTATATTTAATAAAATTTTTTTTCGATTAAAAATTTCCATTTCTAAAAATTTCTATTTATAGTATCCTGTGGTCGCAATTTATACTAAGCCACTGATTTTATTGCGCCACATTATTTTTGACTTTAGCGTATTATATGTATGAGAAGCGGCAATAGACAAATACTTTAACTTTTTCGTCGGTAAATTTTGACATTTTATTTTACACATGTTTATTCGTCATTGTATTTCAAAAAAATGAAAAACTAAGTTATTAAAAAAAAGGCTAAATATTTTCTTTTGATATTTAAATAATGTTTCTAATATTAACGTTTTGTTAAGGATTGAGTCAATGAAAAAAAATATGAAAATAATTAAAAAAATATGAAATTTGGGTATTATTAAAAAATTTGAAGTTTGACTTTTTATTGTTGATAGGGTAGGATGTTAGAATATTTATCCGTTCAAGATTGGCCAGATACTAGCGTTGAGTTGTCAATTAGTTTTTATTTCTGAATACAACTCGTATTTTATTAAATGTATTTTTTTTTTTAATAAAATAAAATATCTTCAACTCACTTTTATTTAATTAAAAAGTTGATATTTTCCATGTTTGAATAAGTTGAGTGAATTAACATACATCTGATATAGGCCATATAAAAAAAGGATGTCCGAAGTATTCATCAAAAAATGTCCACGTGCGTCCAGAAAATGTCTATGTCTTAGTGTCCGGAGTATTGCAATTTTCTGGACATTTCCTAGACGTGAGTGACATATTCCGGGCGCACCGGACATTTTTAATTAGTGAAAATTTCAGGACATTCTTTTTTCATAGGGAGAATTTATTCATTTTTTCCTTTTTTTTTTTTTTTTATAATTTAACTATCAATTTCTATATTCCAGAACCGAAGGATATTCTCACCCTGCTGGTTTATATATACAGTATATCTTTGTATGGCCTGATATATTAATATGATATTAGTTTTTACCTTAATTCAATCCTTTGAACATAATTGTTCATTATTTTACAGGAAAAACTATTTTGTGACATATTTGGTGATGTGAAGAATTCTATAAATAAAAATTAAAAGATTAATTTGGAATTTTAATACATGAAATAACGAAACAAATTTAATTTCTTTAGTTATATAGATTTTGATTTATCAAAAGATTTTAGTAAGTCTTTATATAATTCCTTTGATAAAATTTGGTTATAAGGTAATACTTTATCCATAAATTCTTTAGAAGTTAAATTACAGTATCTAATAAATGGAATGCATTGTTCAAATATTGAAATTATTTTGATATTTTGTGATATTAGAAAGAAGTTCTGATTTTGTCCCCATTTATTTAAGAACATGTTCACAAACTTGAATTTCTCTCATTTGATGATTTTCATTTTGAATAATTGAAACTAAAAGCTTCTCTGGAGTTGAAGAGAAATTTGATAAGTTGAATGTCTTACTTGATTCTTTGGAAATTAATTTAGTACAATATTTTTGAAGTTCTAACCAATTCGCTTGACTAGACTTATCGAAATATAAGAGATGAAAACAAAAAAAAACATACCTTGATTGCGAAACTGGAAGAACCGAATGACCTAAAAAGAATAAAGAACAGGTGTTAGAAATGAATGAAAACAAGAAAAATACTGGAGCTGAAGGACCTGTAAAGGTAAACAAAATTGATGATGACATAACTGTGAAGTTTAATTAGCTACGTGATTGCGGGTAATCGATTATAAATAACTTTTCTATTGCTAATATAGGAATTAATGAAAGATTACCGGTTAAGAAATCATTTTTAACCGGTTAATTTAGTCGGTAATAAATTAATTCTGGTCAAACTTTAACGCTGACCAAAATTTGACAAAATTCGGAATTTTTTTTGTTAATTCCGGTCAAATTTTAATGCCGGCCGGAACTAAGTTTCGCAAATTTTTAACGAATATTAATTCTGGCCAAATTTTAATGCCGACCAGAATTAAGTTTTAACCAACGGTTAAGGTTTTTGGACCGAGGATTTTTGAGGATATAGGGATATATATTTTTAAAGATACTCTGATATTCTGAAAAAATTAATAAACAGTAAAGTAATGATTAATAATACGGTATTATTATTACTCATTATGTAATTTTTCAGTCGTATTATTGATTTTTTTCTTACTCCGACCACCCAAGAAGATAAACTCCTACTCTAAAAAAAATCAATGAACATAAAAAAAAAGTAATGAGCACTTTTAATAAATTTATAATAATTTATCGTTGTTTATTTTAAATTTTTAAATTTGTAAATTCAAGCCGTTAATAATAAGATTAATAAATTAATGCATTATAAATGTTTTTTGAAAAAAATATGATCATTATTTACTCTGTAATATTTAATTATTTTAGTATAAATATTTAAGTCAGATAAATGTTGATTTGACGGAAAATTTATTTCGTTCAAGATGATCTTAACATTAGTGGGAGCCTTATTTTGTATTCATATATCCCTTTATAAAATGGTCTTGGTAAATTGTACTATATAGTCAAAAATTCTCTAATACTATGCTTAATAGTATACATGGTTTAAATACCCTTGAACGTGAATAATTGAACGCGAACAATCTTGTAAATAATTCATAATATTATAAATTCAAAGATTTATATATTCTTAATATCTTTAATTTAAAATTATTTATTAATAATAATTATTACAATTTAATATTAGTTTTTTATTTATTTGCTTATTTGTTTCATTAATTTAACATTTTGATTTGAATATTTCTAAGTATAATAAATTAAAAAATAAACTAAAATAAATGTTAATATTGAAATTATATCTTCTACTAAATAATACTATTTGTTTCAGAATGTATTAATTTCATTTATCATACATCTATTTCTTAATTGTTCAATTCTAATTTCCTTGTTTTACTCATTTCTTTACCATCACTTATCCCATATATACTTATTTTTCATATGATGTTCAAAGTCTTCTATATTTGTTCATAAATTAATTTTTTCCATCCTATAGTGTTCCCAACATATTCCAATATTTGTTTACTTTTTAATTGATTCTACTTTTTGTTCATACATACATCAATATTAACTCAAATTCACTTTTATCTCAGCCAATTAAAAAGTTTTGATTAAAACCTTATATAAAATTTCTTGTTCAGAATTTCCTTGTTTGTATCATCTATGAAATTATAGTTGTTGGCTATTTGGTTGATCATTTCCATCTTATAAATCAATAATCTTATTTCTTCTTTTAATTCACATACTGTATTCTTTCATCAAATAAAATTTTTGCACAGTATTGGTTGGTAAAGGAATAATGGCTGATGGTAAAGGAATGGTTGATAAGGAGCAGTTGATAAGGAGCAATGGCCGACAACTTTCCTTGGTCCAACCCATTTCTTAGTGAATTTTTTAATTATTTTGTTATTAACCCTACAATCTCTGATGGTATTAGTTACAAACTTGAGCACTTTAATACACTGTTTGCCTGTTTTAGTTACAACTCATGCGATGTAGAGACTTGTCGCCAGGTGCTGGCCTGTGTGGAATCCTTCGCGCATGCATTCATTTGTCTGTTATTGTGTCATCTATTCTGCTAGTATTAGTAGGTTTACTAATTTTTTTTTTGGTATTTTATATCTTTTCATCTGTTTACTGACTAACTGAAGTTATAAAGCTTTTCTTGTGCCAAAATGGAGATTCAATGATTTCTATGTCTATCTGTATGGGCGCCGGTATTACATGAGTTCATAATCAAAGTAATCAATAAAGTATATAAGGAAAAAAAGAGGGAATCCTAATCTAAACCAAACGAGCCAGTTAGGAGAGACTCGACTAACTGACTGGTTTTTCCTTGCCTGATATGAGGAAAACCTCATATACAGTATAAGGAAGTTAAAGGGGAATTTAAAGTGTTCCTAATTTTTAAAAAGGAGAAACCTAAAAGAATTCTATGTTTTAATAAAAAGCCTGTTATAGATAAAAAAAAAAAAAATCTTGAAAAGTAAGGTTTTTGTACATTAATTTAATTATCTTTTGTAAAATTTACAAAAGATATGTCATGATGTATTACTTAATTTGAAAATAATATGATTGATATCATAGCCAAGAGATGGCATTATTTTGTTAATAAAATTTACGCGTAAATAATGAGTTACGATAGTAGTCTATCAGAATTGACCAAAACCGCATATTGATTAACATTACCGATAGTCACGTGAGACAATTTTTGCAAATATTCATACATTAAATATAAATTAAAAAGTTTTCATATGAAATGGTATTTCAGTTAAGAATAGCAAAACTCTAGTTGACTCGATTATTTTAAAACTACCACCATTAACAACTATTTCTGTTCTAAGAAATTTATTAAAAACAAACAATGAGAATTTGATTTATTATGAATGTGTTTTTATGTCAAGCAAAAGATAATTTTATCATTATAGATTATACTAAAACATTATCTTCATCCTTATTCCTTAATTTGTAAATTAATATATAACAAGATTGGCAAAAATCATTACTCATATTTTCTGTCTTTATTTAATATAAAATGAAAATTTATTATTAAATAATCCTAAACTGGTGAAAAAAAGAATACAATATATCTAATAAATATTATGTTTCACTTTTATTATTAGTGTACGTTAGTTTATGAAAGTTTAATAACGAGAAAAATATTTTATAATGAGTATTTAATCATAATCGCATTACGCAAAAATTCACACATATGCGTCATGTTTTTTTTAAGTGAGTATACAATTTAATGTAATCTCTTGATACAGTACTATAAATAACAATTTTTATAAATTTTTATCTGCTTTCTATATAAGTGCAGACCAAATAAAGTACGTCGTTTTATTGTTTGAAGTAATATTCGGATGCAAAAATTTAATTATTGCCGGATCTAAGTTGGCAAATTGCTAACATCAATTTCTATTAACTTTTCTCAACTTTTCTCGCAATTGGTCGATAAAAATAACGCGACCGCTAAAAAAATGTTGCCGTGTTTATATTCCATTTTTTTCCAAATATTAGTCTTGCTTAAATTTTGTAAGAGTTTAGTTGTTCTGCAGAAATAGTACTTATGATCATGTTTATTACACATTTACGCCGGGTCATAACCCGTTTTTTCATTTTTACATAGTATTCGGAATTATGCCGGGTTATGCACGAGCATGTGCCTCTATTGGCGTTAGGCTGTCTATGGTTTTAACAAGTTAAATATCTATATAATAGTATATAAAATTATTACAGAATCCTATGATACTTCCATTTAATAAAATTCCATATTATCATGCATATTACGTCTTAAATTTGAATTAATTATTCATGAGAAGACTTCTAATAAATTAGAATCTTTTACCGAAAAGAAACAACAATGTACTGTAAGTTATTATTTATTATCATAACTTTTTTAAAATTATTGCAATTAAAAGTGAAATATTGCACCAATTGTTGGGTAAAGACCTTTGCCTATCTAACGTCTCTTTTTAGACGTATCCGCGAACTAATTAGTCGTTACTGTTGTGTAACGAAATTTAAAGTTGTTTTTTCATGTAACCGTAACGTAACACAGGAGCATCAACATAAGTATAAAATTAACCATTCATTCTTTATTTATCCTTATTCTTTTCGAAAAAAAACAAAAAAAAAAAAAAAAATTAAGAAATATATTAGTTCGATGGAAAAAAAAATATTTACGTTTCATATTCATTTGCCGGAAGGAATAGAAAGGGTTGGACAACCTATAGTCCTTGGTAATATAAAAGAATTAGGTTTTTGGGAAAATCCTATCGTAAAACTTCACCAACCATTTCTCGAAAATTCAACCTATTGGCAATCTGAGAAATTAAGTATTTCCTTATCGAATTCTTTTGAAAATGACGATATTAAATATAGATTTGCTATTCAAGTACCAAATAAAAGAGAAAAAATCATATTTGAAGGAAATGACGATAAAGACAATCGTATATTGGATATTGAAAGAGAAAATCAATTTGCCATATGGAAAGATANCGTTATAACTCTTAATAATATTCAAGATTACGCTTTTGTGGATTTTATTTTTAATTCTATCACTTCTTACAACCTTAGAGACAAAGTTATGGAATATCANCATTTATTATCTCTTTATAATAGGCTTACAATTCGTGTATCAAATCTCGAATATATTATCAACCATATTGACGATGAATCAAGAGAAAAACGTCTTTTCCTATGTCTTCTTNTGGGATATCATATTTCAAGACAAGATTTAAATTTTGAATTACCAAATTTCTTTTTATCTGAATTATTGCTCGATGCGCTGGATAATTATAATCAAGAATTTTTTTTTGATACAAAGGTTCAAATGCATATTGCTATTACAACTTTAGTCCAACATAANGCTTTTCAGTATCAATTTAACTGGCTTAAGATATTTACAATCGCGACAGATGTTGATCCTGGATATACTTTTATCGATCGTTTAAAGACATTAGATTATCATGATGATGNTCTATTGGCAAAATTCATAAACGAAGCGAAAATTATCAGCCCTTATATCAAGAATATTGAATTCGAAATTTATATTAATCTTTCGAAGGTATATTTTATTATTCTTATTATTTTTATTTAACGTTAATNAAGTTTTATTTAACAATTTTTCTTTTTCGATAGTGGCTAATTCAATTATGTCATAATAATGACTCTCTTTTCAAATTATGGAGTGATGTTCTTTTCCATAATAACTCAATTGATAAAAGTATTCTCAAATCTTTTATTGAACAAGTTCAAAAGAATATTTCTAATGATGATGCTATTGCCTTAGAAATGCATTTTAAAAGAATTCCAAAAAATTGTCAGAATGATGTTAATCAAGTTTTCAGAAATCATTCTTTATTTTTGCTTAGAAATCCAATCGTAAAATGGACAGGTTCGAAAATCTCTGCTATAAAAAACCTTATTCAAAATGATGATCTAAATTGGCAAAGAGAAGATATCATACAATCATTAGAACTTATATCTCAATCTGATAGCTTAGAATTATTAAATTTGTTTCCTGAAATTTTGGATAATTGGTTCCATAGAGATTTTTCTGATACAAAAGGGAAAAAGTTGCCAACCATTTCTAAAGACTGGTTTACATTTCTTTTAAGCAAATTAGAAACTAATAATACAAACAAAAGTTTATTTGTATTTTCCGTATTTCAACAATTAGAGCGTTTATATCCTTTACTTGGTCACCGGAAAAATATTTGGCAGAACTTAACAAATGTTGCTGCAAATAGGATGAAAGCATGTTCGGAATCTCAGATATTTAGTGCAATAAAATTTGTAGTTCAGATAAAGGAACGAGAAGTAAAAAAATCATTTTCCGATTATATTAAAGAAATATTGAGTAATACTATTCAACAAATTAATGATCAGTTGATCGATAGAATATTCTTGGTTTGCAATTGTAAAGGAAAAACGTTAGAAGTTCCGAATGCGTAAGTACATCTTATGATGTTATTATTATTTGTGATTATGTATTTATAACTGACATTAATAAGATATTTAGGATGTGTGAGGATATCTTATGTTATATCATGGCTAGATTACAGGATAAATTAACCATATCCAATGCATCGGAACAACATTTAAATATTATAAAATCGAAGAAGTTTTGGATCGTTATATTAAACGCCACCGGAAATGTTGAAAAGCTCCGTGCAAACTCATATATTCAAAATACTCAAATGCTTATCATTGAACTCAATAGATTATTTCTTGAAAGAACTATAAATATGAAATTATTACAACAACTTTTAGAATACTCTGATGAGCAACTATTTCAATATTTTGATAAAACTATAGGCTCTTTAGATAATGTGATTATCTCTCAAGATAAAATTGCAGAACTTAGAAAGTTACATGATAATTATAAACTTCAATTCGAGACGATTGTGAAGTTTTTTGACGAATTTTGTTCGGTTGTTCAAGTAACTGATAAGAATGATTATATACAAATTATACAAAATTCAGAATTGAAACAATTAATGGAATCAAATTATTTTGAGAATACTTTTGGGAGTTTAAGATGTTGCCATAAATATTATCAATCTCAAGTTTTTCGAAATATCTTTGAGGCTTGTATCCGGGAAGATTATGCTGCAACAAAAGCAGAATATATACTACAAAAATTGATTCCAATTGTTTTTGAAAAATATAATGCTATGTTTAAACAACTTAATGAATGGGAAGAAGTCAAATGTTCAGATGCGTGGAAAAATGTTACAGATGTTAATGCAGAGCTCGATTTAATGGAAAGCTATAAATTTTCTGAGAACAAGCAATTAGTTCAAGCTCTTGATAATCTTACACGAATCCCTCTTTGGATTGAACGGCTTACGCAATTTGAAGTAGTCGTGAAAATTTTCAAAATATCACACAATGAAGATGATTGGCTATCGAAATCAATTCGTATTTTGAGAGACGATTCTCATTCTCTAAAACTTGGACAATTAAATGATTTTTTTGATTATCTTTATAAAAATCTTTCTAATGTTACTCAAGATTGTTGGAGATTGATAAAAGAAATATCGAATGCCAATGATTTCATGGGTTTCTTGAGGAAATTTGGCGAACATGATACGAGGAATTTGATTAATATCGTAGATGTCCATTTATATGAAAGATTGATTCAAGTTGATGTCGTTGCATCGCTTATTCAAGTAAAACAATTTTTATTACCTCTTATGAATATGAATAATGAAAGAGAATCTATCGCTGACTTTTTGGATAGATTATTACATCTTATTAAGAAGAACGATACATTAGGAGAAAAGATTGCATTGTGTAATAGTAGCAATACGACATTACAGATTATGTATAATTACATTCAAAATCGTGAAGAAGATACTTGGGAAAAAATCAAGAACTCCATGCTTAATGGAACTTTTACTTTC
Source organism: Glomus cerebriforme (assembly GCA_003550305.1). Lineage (NCBI taxonomy): Eukaryota > Fungi > Glomeromycota > Glomeromycetes > Glomerales > Glomeraceae > Glomus > Glomus cerebriforme. The sequence goes on along the minus strand of QKYT01000605.1, from coordinate 31,657 downwards.
GCACATGACGAGAAGAAAGACAAGTGTTTAGTTTATTTAAAGTATTCCTCTAAAATTAACGTGAAATTCAATTTGAATGAAATCTTGAATTTACGTGGACGAGCTCTTTTGATTACAAAACCGAAGAATATGGTTGCAGAAATGTCTATAAATGTTATAAATAAATTTGTTGCTCAGGTTGATATTGCACAAGAAATAATTAATACGGTTTCCACGTTAATGCAAATGGGACATTTTGGTTACAGAAAGTTTGAAATTAATTTACGAGTAAGAGATAATATGAGAGATTATCTAAAGTTTTTAAAGGATGATCTTAAAAAATGGTGAATATGCTATTTTATATCGAATGAATTCTTTATCTTTCTTATTACAAGAAAATTAACGAGTTATAATTTAAATTTATAAAATTTTTTAGGCAATCTATAGTGGATTATGCGCATGAAAAATGTTATTATTTAACATTCTTTTCTGCGCGCCATATTTTAACATTTTATGATTATTTCATATCTGAAAAATTGGATAATGAAAATAAAGAAGAATGTAAAACATTGATTAGATTTGTAAATAGTAATGCTCAGTTACCATCATCTTGTAAAGATGTACAAAGAATTTTGCGTGGATCTAATAAAGATTATCTTGAAATCCTTTGCGGAATTGGTCATGAATTAGAAAGAATTTTTAAAAATTTTCCAAAACAATCGCGTAAATTTAAAACTGCTGGACAACGTGTAATACTAGATATTGTTACAAAAGGCAAATTATTCATCGCTGCTTGTACCGAAAAATCACGAGCTCCGAACATCATTATGTCATTATATGCTAATCATGGATACTATCCCGAACCAAGGCAACTTTTGATATGTACTACTACAACTACAAAAGAGGAATTAACAATTTTTATAAAAAGATGTTTCTTTGCATCAAATAATGGATATGAAAATCACTTATTTTGTATTGCGAATTTAGAATTATTAGACTTTAATTTGCAATGTGGGTTAATTAATCAAATTAGATCAATGCAGGAGTTACATGATCAATATCTTTTAGCGCTTATTTGTTACAGAGAAGCTGGAATGCGTCACCATATTTTAGATCGATTTTCTTCAAATGTTCATGTAACTGATGGTTTATACGTTGAAACGATGGAAGGAATTTATAGGGAATTGTGTCAGGATGTTATATGTGTTTCGTCCGACTTATCGGGGCAAGGCAAAACTGAATGGATTAAAGAAGCCAGTTTTGCTAAAAATAAGATTCCACGTAGCTTTTTAATAAGCGATAGTATGGAGTTAGGTATACTTGTACGTCAATTCAAAGAATGTAAACTCCGACCTTTTGAAAGTTTACATATCAATATTGTATCAACAGACTATCCTGGAGATGTCAACATGTTCTTATTTGAGTTATTAACATTGGGTATAATTTCTACTAATGCCGATATAGCTTGCCTACCTCCATCAGAAACACCCACATATATATTTATTGAAGTAGCCTCAACTAAAGAACAGCATTTACTTAATTCCCTTCCTATGACAAGGTATCTGTTGTTAAATCATTTGACTTGGAATATTAAAAATTTGAGAGTTTCTCAAGAAATTAATAGTCCTATTCAGATTACTTGTAATTACTTAAATTTATTGGATCGTAATGAGATAGATACAAAAGAAGTTCTCTTCCGAACAGATAAGGCAATCAAGGATCCATTACCAGTAGAACGCTGCCAAAATCTTATTGCGAAATATTTCTTTAATGAAAATGCCAAAGGTATTTCCTCATTTAGATTTATTGAAATATTTATTAATGTCCTTGCTGATCAGTTGGTTCGATTATCATCAAGTCAATTTTTTACAGTAGATAATTTGAAATTAATGGTAAAAAATAATATTATTAGAACTGTTAGAACTTTAATTGTAAAAACTTTCATATATGTTTCGAAAGATTTTGCAGCTAGATCTATTAAAGCCAAGGCAACACAACTAGAATCTTGTGATGAAGATAGTGAAATTGTTCAATGGGACGATTCAAAACACCTTATAATATTTTTCAATTCCCAAATTCCTGATACAATAACGGCTTTATATCGTGACAAAACAAAAGTTCACGATAATTTTAAGAATTTATTAAAAAGTCAAACAATTAGGGATCAAAAAACATGGGAATTAGATGACTATAATTCAATGTCTGCAAATTCTCTATTCCTAAAGTTAGAATATTTGGCACGAAGATCGATAGAAAAATTGGAACTTCCTGAATATGCTTTATCCGGTGATAATTTAATTAAGATGGCCTTAATTCTTTTAAGAGCGCGTGAAAATATCCCGGTCATAATTTGTGGTGAAGCGGGATGTGGCAAGGTAAACAATTTATTTTATTTATTTTGTTATTGATGGTTTCTTAAAAAAATTTCATTTATTGTGTAGACAAGTTTAATAGTTTATTTGGCTATGATGGTTGAAGTCCAATTTATGGTTCTTAATCTTCATGCTGGGATTGATGAAAAAACTATCATGATATTTATGAATGATGCTTTGAAAAAAGCAAAAGAAGACGAGATTTGGTTATTTTTTGACAAAATCAACACTTGCAATCATATGGGTTTACTGTCCGAGTTAATATCAAATCGAATGCTTAATGGTAAACTTATACATCCAAATATTCGTTTATTCTCTGCCTGTAATCCATACCGTCTTCGCAAGTGCAAACAACTGATTAAAATTGGCGTTGCACCTGAAGTCAAGCGAAGTGATCTTATTTATCAAGTCAAACCACTTCCTGATCAAATTTTAGATTATGTTTGGAACTATGATATTCTAAAACCAGACGATGAATATAAATATATTCAAATAATGGTTGAAAAAGAATTAAAAAATTTAGCACACCCAGTATTTGCAGTACTTTTATTTGCTTCTCAAGAGTTCATTCGAGAAATTGAGGAACCATATAGTGTGAGCTTACGTGATGTTAAAAGAGCTATAACATTGGTAAAATTCTTCCATGATTCTCTTCAAAATCGTTCGGTTTACAAAGAAGGACATGTATATCCACGTACTGGAAATCCAACCATAAGGACTAGATCTTATGTTCTAGCACTTAGCCTTTGTTACCATTCTCGGTTATATGAACAAGATGTACGTAAAAAATATCGTCATGAAATGGGGAAAATATTACAGAGTCATAAAGCTTATATAGGAGAAAATATGTTTGCAACAATTATTCGTGAGGAACAGGAGGATTATATTAATAGAATGCAATGTCCGCCTAATACAGCACATAATGAAGCTTTGCTAGAGAATGTTTTAGTTATGATTGTATGCATCTTGACCCGCATCCCTCTGTTCCTTGTAGGAGAGCCTGGTTCTTCAAAATCTTTAGCCATTCATCTTATAAGTTCGAATTTACGTGGGTTTGATTCAAATGATAAGTATTTTAGATCTTTACCACAGATTTACTTAATTCCATATCAAGGATCTTTGTCATCAACTTCTGAACGTATAATAAAAGTTTTTGATACAGCGAATAAATATCAGGAAACAAGTTCCAAACAATTTCCTGTTATTAGTGTTGTTTTACTTGATAAAGGTAATTTTCATTTCTCGTAATCTTTATTTTATGTATGTATACATCTTCTGAACAATTCTTTAATTTGATTGTAGTCGATTTGGCTGAAATTAGTCCTTTCAATCCGTTAAAAGTACTTAACTCCTTGCTTGAGCCAAGTTATCCAGCCACAGGGCCAACCGTTTCTGTGATAGGAATATCTAATTGTCGTTTAGATATTAGTAAAATTAGTCGCGCTATGCTTGTTCAGCGGTATGATTTTTTTTTAAAAAAAATGTTGTCTAAATGATTATATAATTTTTTAATTATTGAATTTATTTTTATTTATTTTTTTTTTGTAGACCACAATTTGATTTGGATGATTTAATCGATATCACCAAACGTTTATTAAATACTAAAGTTATTGGACCTAGTCAAAGGGGCGCTTTAGAACCTTTAGCTAAGGCATACTCGGATTATGAAAAAAAAAGTCAAGCCTTGCCTTACTTTCATGGTCTTCGTGATTATTACGCGTTTGTCAAACGGCTTTCATATGAAATGACACCGGAGAATATTCAAATTGCATTAGCCCGTAATTTTGGAGGGACAGGAGATAATGCCAAATTGTACGAAGATTATTTTGGAGATGTTCTTAAAATGTTTAATAACCATAAGCCATGGCTCTATAAACCAATTCCAATCGAACACTTGATCAATTCAAATCTAGATGATTCCGATACACGTCATTTAATGGTTATTGGTAAAAGTGACTATATTGTAAATTTACTAACTTGTCAGTTAAGAAGCAGGAATTTGGACCCTGTTGTAATTTTAGGATCACAATTTCCTGATGACCAGGATGATTATTCTTATATTGTTTTGAATAGAATAATGGTAAATAATTATTTTCATTTGAAATTTTTGTTTCAATCTATAAATGTCAATATAATCTTTACTATTTTAGATGTGTGTTGAAGCAGGCAGACCATTAATTCTAACGGATTTGGAAATGATTTATGGTAATTCTCACACTTACTAATTAATTTTACATGTTACGAAATTATGAAGTAAACTTATGTTTTATTAAATAGGGAATCTTTATGATTTATGGAATCAAAATTATTTTCCAATTGGAAGTAAAGAAAACGTTAAATATTTTACACGAGTTGGGATGGGTCCCGCCAATCCTATAATGTAAGTAGATTATTGAAGTTTCAAGTATATTTTTGAATTGGAACTAAATAACATACTGTATATTGTTAGATACGTTTCTCCTCTTTTTAAATGTATTCTTGTTATGGATGAGAAGAATTTGACTTCGACTGATCCTTCACTTCTTAATCGTTTTGAAAAACAAAAAATGACGATTTATGAAACACTTGATGATAAGCAAAAAGCATTTGTGGAAAATTTAGGCGAATGGGTAAAACGAATGTCAACTTTGATTGGAGGTACTCCATTGGCTCAAAAGCAATTACATAATATATTTACTCGGAAAGATTTATTCATTGGTTTTGATGAAGATGAGTCTTTACAACGTTTAGTTATTGACATTACAATGCATAATCCCGAAGTCGGAGATGAAAAGATTTTGGAAAAATGCAAGGAAAGCTTAATTGCGACAGCATCTTCCGATGGAATTGTGAGGGCAGAACGGTCAGCTTTAAACCGGGATGAAGTTGATCGATGGAAACATGTTTATTTTCATCAACAACACCACGATAGTATTTACGATTACTTTGATGCTTTATTGAGTCAAGAAGAAATGTTGGCAGACCCTAAAGGACATTTAGTTATTGTTAAAACTTTTTCTAATATTGATGTTGATGTCAAGTCTTGTTTACGAGGACTTATAAAATGTCAAGTAAATAAATTGTCGACTTTCAGAACCGAAATTCAATTTTCAAAATGGGTAATTTGGAATAATAAAGTTTTTTTTTTTAAATGATAAATATTTAACTAATGACTATATAACTGTAGGTAAAACATTTTTGGTTGGAATCAAATGACCATATGTTAATTCTCCAATGCGACATTAGAGACATTTATACGATTAAGTTGGTTAGGGTTATTATTGAAGAATTCCGAAATGATTTTATTAAAATGAAAGATCAAATGGAACATGATATGCCTATGAAACATTTGTGCATCATATTTCATATTAACCGAGATGAAGGTTCAGCTTTAGCATCTAATTTCACATTCGACTGGAAACAGGTTATGATTGAATCTTTGGACAAAATAAAGATACCATTACATAATCTTTTGGATAGTTCTTTATATGATATAGTAAACTCTGATCATTTTAAAAAAATAGTCAATTCTACTATGCCATTTGAAAAAATCTTTAAAGATGAATTATTATGGTGTTTTTCGTGTATAAGATATCAGTTCCCTAATGGAAGTTATATAAGGTATGATAATTTTTAATTAATAGTATATTGTTTCACATATACATTATAGACTTATTTATTAATATTCCATTTAATAGAACGTTATATAAAGATATATTAAGTGATGCCAGTTTCATTCAATGTATAAAAACAAAAGTCTTAAAATGGATTTTTTGGAATTATAAAGATTGGCAGTTCGAAGTAGCTAGTAATGAAGTTTATTTAAAACAATTTGGATCCTTTTCATTAGCATTACAAAACTATGTAAAGATAACTATTAAACGAACAATAGCTAAAATCTTATATTCACTTGAAAAATTTTCAGCAATAGCAACATATTTTACTATTAAAAATAATGAAGATTCTGAAATGAAATTAGAATTATCTAATTTATGGGAAAAAATGTTATTTGATAGTAAAATTATCAATATTGATAATTTACCGGAACCAGAACCATCTAAATATATAATGTCATACTCAATAGTTGATGAACTCGAATTTCCTTTTTCATACTATTTTATGAATCAGATAAATTATTATAAAAATTATTATGAAGAAGAATTAGATATATTAAGTCAAGATCCGGAAAATATAAATACAAATACTAAAAAATTACATGGACAATTGATTGAGGATCATATCGAAGATTTCAAGAACAATTTACTTTTTGCCAACCCAGTATTCGAAAACTTAGAAAAATATTCAGAATTATATTATAACGATTTTATTAAAATAATATTATCATCTTACACTGGAAAATTAAAAAATAAAAAAACAGAATTAGATCTTATCCTTAGACATTTGGTCGGAGACAAAATAGTTAATGATCCGTTTCTCCTTCATCTATATTGGTGGAAATATTCAGATAATATTCTAATGCAATTACAATTAACTGAAAATTTGCCATCTATTATCACAAAAGTTCGGGAAGATTTTATTGTGCATGGAACACTTGATAAATACCTTTTTAAAGAAAGCATTGATTTGGTCCTACAAGCAATATGTAATGGTGATGAATGGGAACAAAAGATGAATACTATATTAATTTTAAGTGATAAAATCAACATTACAAGAAATTTGTCAAATTTCTTTTTATTACTTATATGTAGTGATCTGTTAAAAATCGATTCATTTCCTTTAGAAAAAATCAAAGAAGTGATTAATTTAGGAAAAACTGGTAAAACAAAAGAATTTATTACTGTAAATATCATTGAGTTTGTATTTGATTATTTGGATTATAAAGATGATTTAACTTATATTAGATCTTTTATTGAAAGAATTCTTGAACACATTCCTATAAATTCTGAAATTCGACCAATTATTTACAAGGATCTATTTTCACGAAAACCTTTTCAATTTGTTAATGTAATAATTGAAAAAATATTTATTACTGAAAATCAACAGAATGAAAAAATCTTTTTTACTTTAATTAAAAACCCCAAAGATGCTTTACAACTTTCAAACCGATTAATGATTATTAATAATAATCTTGATATTAAAGATTACGAAATTAGTATGGCGGGACTTTGTTGTGAAATAATTCAAGATATTTTTGCAGAATTTGACTTAAAAGAATTATTGCCTTATTTCAAACATTCAATTGAATCTTTTACAAAACAAGGAAATTTGGCATTGCAACAAATATCTTCAATAGCATTTCTAAAAGAATTTATAAATAAATTCTGGAAAAATTATATAAAAGAGGATAATTCTTTATCTAGATCATTAGTCAAAGAAATTAATGATCGTATGAAAATCGATCATTTATTGACTCAGTCTCTCCAATCATATTTTTTATTGGATTTATGTAACCAACAAAATGATGTAAATCAGCTTAAAACTCTAAAGGATGATTTTCCTTGGATTACTTTGATCGAAAATGATGTAAAAATGAATTTTCTACCGAAACTTTGGACATCAATTAAAAAAGTGAATTTTAAAGATTTTGTTACTTTTTATAATAGTGATATTAATCAAAATTTAGATAAATATCCTTTCCTATCAGTATATATTAACTATTATGAGAAATTGAAGCTTATAAAACACCTTTTTCCAATTGTTAAATTTGTGAAGATTATAAACTCAAAACTTGAATATATTTTAACCAGAAAATCAGCTCAGTCAACAACATTTAATGAATTCATTAAAAAGGAATCGATAGATGATATTGAATATGGAAATAATTTAAAATCTTTATTTGAAAAGTTTGCATTAGGTTGGAATTCTGTAATTACTCATATTCGCCAATATCGGTGCAACAATTTACATATTAACAAACCATTTATGAATCTCGAACTTCCTGTTATTTTTAGTTTAATTGAACAAAAAGACAATGGAATGTATTTATGTGCAATTTTGGAATTTTTGATCAAATTGCATAATGAATTTTTGGATCATGTTTTTACCATTCCATTTGGAAAATGTAAAAGTCTTAAATTCATAGAAGATTCATCTTGGAATGATTTAACTCCCAAAACTTATTCTATTAAATCAATTAAGTTGACTCAAGTACAAGATATTAATTTCATTATTAATGATGAGAATAATGAAAAAGTTTTAAAATATAGTCAAAGAAATTATAAATTAAAGGAGAAAACAAATTTTATTTTTGATTTACAACAAATTGAAATGATGATTGTTAAAGAATTAGTTCATAACAAATTTTATTTTGAAAAAGAAGAGAACCAATTTTATTTGAAAGAATTTTCATTTAAGCATGAAATGTTTCATAATTCTATGAGAATCCTTTTTGATGTAAAAAATATATTGCCACAAGAACCTATTCCAGTTGATAAGATGTTATTAATTTTAGCAATTGTTCAGCCATCAAATTCTTCTTTAATTTTAGAAAATTCATTAAATTCAGTTAATTTGCATGGATTACTTTTTCTTTTTGAAATGATTCTTTGTCTTGTTAAAGAATTATCAATTAAGAATAATAGTATACTTATTATAGATTTTGTTAACCAATGGCTTAAATTAGCAAGATATAACATAACATTCATTGATATCTTGAAAGAATTTCCCTTAAAATACGTTGTAGCAATATATGAATTAATTGAAGAACAAGTTATTAATTCAGGAATTCACAATATTGATGATAAATTTAAGGTTCCATTAACGCAACAAATGAAAGATTCAATTAATAATATTGTAAATTATGATCAAGAAAATCAAAATCAACAACTTATTTCTGCTAAAGTATTTGCTCTTGCTTTAAAAAGATTTATTAATAGATTTTTATTAATTGATTCTAATATTGAAAATTTAAATTTAAATATATATTTTCTGGATTTCACTTTAGATTTATGGACAAGTGATATTAAAAATGAATTGGTTGATAAATTGTTCCCTACTGACTTATTAGTATCTCATGCTTATAATTGTTATATTTTCATTGTTGATGAAATTGAGGTATTTACTTTGTGATATTTATATCGTTTTATTATTTTTAATATTATTTTGATTTTAACTTATCAATTACTTTAATAGAAGGCAAAGAAAAAAAGTAATTTCACTACTACTGCATCTTCGACTATCGGAACTAGAAGAAAATTAAAAAATTTAAAAAGATTTGACTTTTAACTTTTATTCATATATGTATTCCTTAAAAATAATTTGGCAAATTATATTTTTCGAATTACAATAAAATCTAGTTTACGCAATTTTCTATTCTTTTAAAACTTTCCACATTTGAAAATGTTACTAGAAATTGACTATCAATAAATTTGTTATTATTATACTGTAGCTCAATAAATTCCAAAAGTAGTTCAAATATATGTATACAAATCATTGCCATGAGGATAACTTTTTTAAATCTATTAAAGATTTGTTAAAGTTTTTAACTAAGAATCTTTTAATTTAAACCAGTACAATGATTAGTTTTGGCCAGTCATGATATTTTATAAATTTTAACCTGCTTTATTTTCGTTAGTTTCGTTACCATAAAATGCAAAGCAACAATCTCGATCTAATTTATCTTATTTATCTTGATCATCGTAATTATTTAAATTTTTTTATTGGCGTTCTACATTTCATTGTTCCTTTACTGTATATATTTGATGATTTAGTCTACTTTATTTCAAATTCTGATAGAAAATTTCTCACATAAATCATATAAAGAATGAAATTTATAGTGAATAAAAAAAATGTGAAAGAAATGAAAAACATGATTCTCCATATATTGCGACCAACAATTTACTCTATTAAGAAAGATATAACTTATGGAATTAGTGTATATCTATTTTATAAATGCAAAGAATAATTATTAAATATTTCTTGTTTCATTTAGATCCAATTTTAGTAAATATTTTACTATATTTTTTTTTCTTATTTTCTTATAAATAGTGAAGGTTTCATAATATGACTTTCTTTGACAAAAACAAATTCACGTAACGCGTAAAAGTAGAATATGACTCATACTGTTTATTATTATAGCAATAATAGATATTTACGTATTCTAAGATTTTTAATGTAAAAAAATTATCATGATACGAAAATCATGAATCATTAATAAGTATAGAAAAAATTTTTTCACGCGAACAAATTAACTAAATAAGGTAATAATTACAACATGACACATCTTTAGTTTTCAATAAATAACTTTTGTTTTTTATCTTTCTAGAATTTTATTAACTCCCTCTTTAACTTCCTTATACTGTTTATGAGTTGACTTTCCTCATAACTGGCAAGGAAAAACGATTAGTTAGTTGTGACCTGATATATAAATAAATGGAAAAGAAGAAACAACCACCATGAAAATGTGACTGTCAAATGATAACTACCATTTAGATATAGTGGGATTAATAACAAGATAGGAAATGTTGATGTTACGTTGGTTTTCATGAAATGTGATAAGAAATATCAATTAAGCGAGTGATTATATATATATAATTATACGCAACTATGATTAGCAACCAAATGTAAATAGATTCTGTGTCAATAAAATTGATTTAACTATTAAATTAGAAATGTCAAGTTCGCAGGTAACATTTGTAATAATAATGAAGTGAAAAGCATCGAAGGTTACATTGATTTACAGTTACTAAACTGTAGATACTTGTGTAGGGACATCTGCAACGAGTGGTAGCACCAATTGCAGCAGCACCCACATCAATTTCAAATTAATCACACAATGATATGATCTAACTATTTCGTAAAAGTAGTTTAAATTTTATATTATTAAATGATTTTTTTATCAAATCAGACTCGATAATAAATTTTAAAAAATGTAAAATACAGTATTGTAATAACAAATCATTATAATAAAATTTCTATTATTACAAATTCTTTTAATGATCAAAATCTCTATTTATATTAAGGCCTTTTTATGAAACTTTTAACAATTACAGTAATTGGTTTATTTCATTTTTATAATAATTGCAATAAAATTCTAATTGAAATTTAAAACAATCGGTCATATTTCAATAGCTCTTACTATTTTTCATTTAATAAACTTTGTTAAATTTATTTAATCTATTTATTCATTGCTCAAATAATTATCTAAGGATGTGTAAAGAACGTAATCAAAAGAATATATATTTCAATTGATTTTATTCAAGATAGCACATTCTGATGAAAAAGTATTAGAATGAATCTTATGATAGATCTTATGATCCAATAAGTTTATAGCTCTGAAAAGTTTATATAATTAGAAAAATGTTATATTAGAATTGATCAATAAGATATAAATAAATAATTAATTATTCATTTAATTAATGAAATTAAGCACCAATTTTTTATTGAATGAATGTATTTTTTTAGCTGTAAAGGTCGTACCAAACCGGTTTTGGAAACCAGTTTGCGTTTAAAACGACCAGTTGCTAAAACCGGTTGATGTGATAAATTTTGGCCAGAATTATGAAAATTTCCAAATAGGAAATTAGGTGTAATGACGTATTCGGGCCAAATTCATAGTGCTGGCTTGAAAATTACATCAATTTGATTTTCACAACTTTTTAGAGTTAGCATCATAATTTCTCAATAATTACATAATTCCTCTTAATTTCTCAATAATTATCATATTTCCTCATCAATTTCTCATGATTCTTCAATTCCTCAATAATTATAATAATTCCTCATGATTTCTCAATAATTATCACATTTATAAAATTCTCAATATTTTCTCAGAATTTCTCATGGTTTTCATGATTTATAAAAATATATTTATAACTATTGCTAGTACTATGGATTTGGCCTGAATTACGGTAATTACACAAGAAAATTTCATAATTCGGATGCGCAAATCCAAAACGGGTTGAATCCGATTTTCGTTTAAAACCGGTTTTCAAAAACACAACCGGTTCTACCCAATTTTTGTCTCATACCTCGTTTAATATTGTCTTCAGCAAAAAAATATAGCAGATATAGATGAATATTTGATGATTATCTAGAAATTATAATTAATAATGTTTTAGAAATATTTTCATATTTAACTTATTGGGTGACTGAAAAAAAAGTTATTATAACGAATGGATGGATTGATTAGAAGTTTAAGTAAAATTTATTTCTTCTTTGGAATAGAATTAGATTTATACAGAAAAAAACCGCATTTTTTTACAAATAATTTTAATAATTAACGACTTAATATTTACTATATTTGCTGCATCTGTGTTATTGGTTGCTATGTTCAAGAATTGATATTTATTATAAATATTCTTATTTTATTCAAATTATTTAAAAATTCTAATTTTTATACAGTATTGCTATACTTGAAATAAATCACATAAAATTATAGTTTATCTTTAATAACAATTTCAATTTCTTTCATAGTATAAATTATATCTATATTTAAATTATTTTAATAATTGTGACAAGAATTATTAACGTAACTTTTGATCATTCATAAACAATGTATAACCACCAAAGATTTTTTTCTGATTGTTGAACTTTAATTAATTTATACTAAACTTGCTATTCGAAGACCATTTTAAATAATATATTATTAATCCCACCTGACTACTACGGTAAATAAGGCTAAACATGTAATGCGAAGTTATATTAATCTAATTATTCGATCTTGTTCTAGGTATTGATTTTGGTATCAAAAAAAATCCTTACAATATTGGATCTTATCAAAAAAAAATCAGTAGGAGAAATTTTCACAAATAGAATTAGAGGTATAAATTGATTCAAAGTTTTCTTTAATGCTTCATAATTTTCATTTCTATTATGTATATCTATTGTTTTCTCACTTCCCAAATTGCTTAATACCTATTTAATTAAATAATCCCAGGCAACAACTTCTTTAATCTTCAAGTCAACTTCCCTAGGTATATTATAGAGAATATCTTTATCTGATGTGAAAATTTTTTGAAGTAATATTCATCTTTGATTTTCATAAATAGATTTATGATAATAATCTTGCAACTTTTTGAAGTTTATAAACTGATTTAGAATGAAAATAAATTTTGTTGAACCCAATTTTTGGTCCAACCCACCCATCCCCTTCTTCAATAATATTCATTATTATAATTTTTTGTTTCGTTGGTAAAAATATCCATCATCAAGTTTAATATCTTTTCTGGTATTTTATTCTTCTTAACGTCTTTTTCATCAACTGTTTATAGACTTATGTTCATGAAAAGAATCTGATTATCTTTTTGAAATTATTGAATTACCACTTTCTCCAAATTTTGATGTATGGGTTTCGGTACTATGTGAGCTCATAATTAACATAAAATAATCAATACAGTATGTAAAAAAAAAGGGAAAAGGGAATTCTAAACTATCTGACTGTTTTTTCCCTGACCGAAATGAGGAAGACCTCATATACAGTATAAGGAAGTTAAAAGAAAATTTAAAAGGAATTTATTTTTATTTTAAAAAGGAAAAGTTAAAAAGTTCTATGTTTAAAAGGAAAATTTTTGGGAGGATAGTTTACAATATTATATTTTATTTTCAAGCAATAGAAGGATGCAGGTGTCTTTACTGAACATTAGTAAAATCTTGAATAAATTTATTACATTTAAAAATATGTGTCATGAGAAGGATTTACACGACGCCGACTTTAGTACTTTTCAGTCGATCAAATATAGTAACTTATATAAAACTTACATAATATTCATGAGTCATATGATATTGGGCTACTTTCAATTTTTATGAAAATATAACTATGACTCAATTGACTTCGTCATGCTTGATTTATTAATTTTGATTCATTTTTTATTCATTTTTTTTAATCAAATTTGTTACATTTTCACATTAAATTTCTGAACAAAAGTTAAAAAAAGAGCCTATCTTAAACTTCCTTATACTGGAACCACAAATGGATATGTCCATTGAATAGAAAACATATACAACAAATCAACAAATTTGATGATGTATAGAATAAAAGATAAATTTAAAAAAAGAAAATTTATTACTGAAAAAGTGTGGAAATAGAGAATGTGGAATATATTGTTAATGGATTTGATAATCAAAAAATAATATATGAAACAATAAAAGGAAGAAATCTTTTAAATATAGAATTTACAAACAAAATAATGGTGGTAGAAACGGAAAATTTAATAAGATTGATAAAAGGCTAGGAAAATAATATGGGTAAATAGATGTAAGGAGACAAAGACTTTTTAACTTTAAGAATAATTTTTTCATTCTTTAAAAAGATTATAAGATTTTACCCGCCTTTCTTTATAATTGCTTTTTTTAAAAAATTTTCAATAACGTGATTGATGTCATATTTACAAACATATCACGTCTCAATCATGTGATATCACATGTAACAGTGCATGACAGAGATTTCAGAAATTTTTCGGTGGCGCTTACAATATTTCTCTCCATTTTTTTTTTAATCCATTAATCATAACTACTAATTTAATCTCAGACATAATCACAACAAAATTATTCTAATCCTACATTAACTCAACCTCAAGGATATTATACTCCTGGTCAAAGGTTTTTTACTTTACCACCATGAGAAGGATTTACTAAACTGTCTTCTAATTATATTTCAGGATGTGAAAGTCCTTTTTCTCCTACTCTTAGGAAATAAACTTTTTTTTTAATTCATTATAATGTAATTTTTTTAAAAAGTAATATTGTTTGATATGAATTCTAATTTTAACAACATAATATTTTTATTTCATTTTTTAATTTATAAATCATTATTTTTGACGGGTGAAATGTCTGTGAGAATTTTTTTTTTACTAAAACTACATAATTATTATTACCAATATAAATAAAGATTTTAATCATAAAAAATCAATATTAATAACTAGTTATAAATATAAAAACTAAATTAATTTTTGAATGATTGATTTTACGAAATTACAGTACATCTTTAAGAGACAGCAAGAATTTTTTATATTATCTCTATTTTTGAAAATTTCATAAGTTTATTCTGTCTTTTCACAATGTCTTAAATATTTAATTTATAATATGCTGGTGTTGCGAGTTATACTGAGCCGCTGATGCTATTGCGCCACATTATTTGAGAACTTTAATATATAATACCGTAAAGTATTAGCCCCCGAAAATAAGTATCCTGGTCTAAATTATGATGATTTTGGCTTGCGTTATGACGAGTATGGTTGGCATTATATGTAAAAATAGGTGCTTATTATCAAGACTATACTCTTTTCATCGACGGATTTTACCGTTATAGTTCGTCATTATATCTCATTTACCTTAAAAAATGAAAAAGTTAATAAAAAAAAATTCAATATGTTAATTATTCAAACATCAAAGGAATATATATAGAGTCAAGATTATTAA
Organism: Glomus cerebriforme; assembly: GCA_003550305.1. NCBI lineage: Eukaryota > Fungi > Glomeromycota > Glomeromycetes > Glomerales > Glomeraceae > Glomus > Glomus cerebriforme. The sequence continues at coordinate 16,013 of QKYT01000605.1, read as the reverse complement.
GGTCGGAATTTCAATCCGTTCAGTGTATGAAACAGAGAATTTTTGGCTATATTGAACAATATTTATGATAAATTAATTAAATAAATTATCATAATTCAAGATGTTTTATTTCCTCGCTTATTAAATTTACTTACAGGTAAGTCATAATTAAATTATAATACGTAATCTTTGATTATTATCATTTATTGTCTGAAGCGTACCATCTTCAGTCATAAAAACAATTATTTGTAAACATGTGCGCCACACTTAATTTCAGCCGTGATGCAAACATATGGGTCAATTTGACGTATTTCATTTGTTAATTTAATAGTACCTGTTGCCCATTTACTATGAATATGATGCGTCAAATCGGCCTAAACTTCGTCTTTGCAGCCAAATGTGTACTTACTTATTATAACAAGTTTGATCGAATGTATTTTTGAAAAAATCAATTTTATTTTTTTTTTAAAAAATAATAAAATAAAAACAAAAATGCCTTGTCATATCTTAGCTGATTGCTTAAGTGAAATTTTTGAATATTTATATGATAAACCCAATTTATATTCATGTTTATTAGTTAATCATCTTTGGTGTAATATTTCTGTTAGAATATTATGGAGGAATATTTGGAAATGTGACTACCCTACCAAAGATTCATCCGAAAAAATTCTTAATACATTAATTGCATGTCTTCCCAATGAATCAAAAGAATTATTATATGAGAATGAAATCATTATTCCAACACCTACTTCAAAACCACCATTGTTTCAATTATGCAACAATTTGTAAAGTTCTTTCAATTCACAAGATTTATAAAATTATTTATAAATGCCATAAATATGAACCTATTACTTCACTAAGTACAGAATATAGAGTTTATGAATCAAATTTCATCCTTAAAAAAATTGATTTATAAAGATTTAGGGAATTACATTCTATATAATTTAAATTTTACTTATTTTTCTGGAGCGAGAGATTGTTTAAAAGATCTTTTAAAATTAAAATGTAGTTCAAGTATTCATTCTGAATTTTTTTTTATAAATTATCTCAAATATGTCATAATTTACAATCAATTCATATAATATTTGAAAATGGAACTTCAAATGTATGAGCTAAAACAATTAATTTCTTCACAAAAAAATTTAAATCATTTAAATTATTAGCTTATGTGAATGGTGATTGGACAAGTATTATACCTGATTTAAAGAAACACTCTAATACGTTAATAAAATTACATCTTTCTAGAATTAACGATAATTTATCATTTTCATTTGTTACTTTATTCCCAAATTTACAAGAAATTAAATTTACATTCCATGAAGCAGGGTTTAAAGATTTTGATAAGTTACAATATCCTAAATTACAGAATTTAGATATTTCTTATCCATTTCATGAGTATTTTTTACAATCTTTAGAAAGTAAATGGAGATAATAGAAATTATATTAGATTTTATAAAGATGGAAAGAATATTACTTTAAATTTATTTATAATCAAACTTTGTCCAAATCTTAAAAAACTTTCTACAATATTTAGTAAAGAAGAATCGAATACATTAAGAATTATATTTGATAATTGTCAATATTTAGAAAGTATGAAATTTTATTGTGGAAATAAATTTTTATTAAGTGAAAAGGAATTATTAGAAATTGTTGTAAAACATTCAACAAAAAATGTTTGTGAATTAAAAATATTTAATATTTCAAATTCAGAATTACTTCCAGAGGATTTAGAATCTTTTTTTATAAGTTGGAAAAATCGAGTATCAAAAAAATCACTTAGTTTAATAATTATTAAAAATGAAATGATGATTAATAGTTTAGAAGTAAATGAAGAAAATATGAAAATAATTGAAAAGTATAAAAATTAAGAAATTTGTAATTTGAGATCACCATTTTATTATTGGTAGCGTTAGGATTAATATGTAGCGTTCAGTTTGGGATCGGATGTGATTAGTAATATTTTCAACACTTTTCATTGACAGAATAAAATTCTTGATCGAATAAGATGAATGAAATTTCAATTTGATATATTAAATAATCTTTGAATCTTGTAATTTCAAAATTACTAATGTGGTTAAGATCCAAATTAAGTTATTCAACTTCATTCTCAGTAAAATTTTGGGTTCACTTAAAATGAGCTTGGATAACGATCTCATTTTATAACTTTAAAAAAATTTACATATTTAATTATTTTATCTATAATAATTTTTTAGAAGTTAAGACTTTTTGTTGTATAAATATTTATATACTGAAATACATTTATTCACATTTATTCAAAAGATTTCGAATTTAGTACACTTGGATTAGAGTGCTTTTTTTAAACTTGATGTAATAAACGTTGTTTATTATTACAAAATACAGCCTACATCAAACAATTAAAGTGATTAATTTATGTTTGTTCATTTTATTTGGGTATGTTTACTCAATCAGATCATGTATATGATTATAATAATAATAAGAAAAGTAGAAAAATAGTTTGTGGCTTTATATAATAACATTTATATAAATATACTAAAAATCCTATACAATTTTAAATACTTCACATTCTTCTACAGTAAATCTATTTACAGATTTTCTAATCAGTTTTTCATAAGAATATTTTACACAACAATTCATATCGTATTCCCATATAATAAGGTCTCATTACCAAATGATGGACCGTTATCTTCACTATTAAATATAGCATTCTTTTTATTCATTACACGACTTAAAATATAATTTTCAATTCTATCATTATTATTAAAAGAGAATATAAAACTAACCTTAGTAGAGGCAAATTTAGTAATAGATTTCATTCAATCGGATTATATCCTCCAAGAATTTCATCTTCACTTTAACAATTGTTACAGTGCGAGATTGATTATCACACATTTCATGAAATTTATTATGTGTAAATCCATCATGAGATCCGTGAAATAATAATTTAAATTCAAATGGAAAAGTTAATTTATCTGTAATTTCTAATCTATTGATCCATTCTGAGATTAATTCAGTATGTTGACAAGTAATAATTCTTGAATCAATTTCAAAGTTTTCAAGTTTTGATTTATTACTTGGTTTGCTATCAGGATCCAAATGATTCAAAAGATTTAAAAATGTCTTTATTTTACCAGAAAATTCTTTAGAAGTTAAATTGTAGAATCTAACAAATGGAATACATTGTTGTAAGGTATTCTTTAAAATATTAAAATCATCTTTTGAATAGCTTACAATATCAGAAGGAAGTTTTGGATTTTGATCAATTCCTCATATAAGCACGTATTCCCAAATTTGAATATCGCTCATTTGAAGATTATCATTTTGAATAATTGAAATCAAAAGTTTTTCTGAAATTGAAGATAAATCTGATGAGTTTAATATTTTAATTAGCTCTTTGACACAATATTTCTGAAGTTCCAAGAGAGAATCATTTTCAAAACTCGTTTGATATATCAATTAAAATTCTGTTCTAACCAGTTTGCCTGATTTTTAATTAAAAAGGATTATAAATATGTTATTAATTCTTGAAGACCAAGTTCATTAGCTGCAAATAATAATTTAATCATGTCTAAATTATCATATTCTTTCAAAGGAAGTCTTCCGCCATAAATATATCTAAAATAAAAATATATATATTTATAAAATATTTTTATTAAAAATAGTCATTATTATTTAATTTATTATTACCTTAAGATTATTTGAAAAGTTTCGGGTGAAATATTTGGTAATTTAATATGTGTTAAAGTCCCATCATTTTTCTTTTTATTAGTTGACAAAATTCTTCGCAAATAATGAGAACGATAATATAAAATGACCATACTGTATGTGCATGAAATATTTTTACATAAGGGTCATTACCAACTTCAATAATAATATCATAATATTCTTCGTCATTTAAAACTCCAAGTAAATGTTGTGATAATTTTGGTAAAAGTATATTATCAACCATTTTAAATCATAAAAAAGAGGGAGGGAAAAATTTGTGACCGAAACCCTTTATATAAAAAGTCCGTGACTCCGTGCAACGTTGTTACATGCACGTGACTAAATTAATTCGTTAGCAGTTTATATTTAAAAAAGATTAAAAAGTCAAAGAAATAGTAATGATTATTCCGTAAATACTTCAAGTCTACAACAAATAAAAGTAATTAAATTGGAAATATTCACTTTGAATTTAACATATCATTTATTATTTGCATAATACGATTGACATGACATAAATAAATGTTTAAATTAATTCACAACAAAAATTTGACAAGAATTAAATTATATTAAACGAATGATTATTCCAGCCAGAATTTAATTACAATTTGTAAACACGGACCTGAAAAAAATGTGTACAGTAAATGGTAAATTCTCATTTAATTGTGTGATTGATTTCCAAACAGTTAAACTGATAAATTAATCTGAAAGAATTATTTGTTGCTATTTTATTTATTTTCTTTTTTCAAAGGGTTTTAACAATATTTTAATTTCTTTATAGTAGAAAGGTGTAAAATTATAAATATTCATATGCATAATAGAAATTAAAAAGGTCATAAAAACTTTGAAAATAGATTTGAAAATAAAAAGTTTGTATTTTGAAAATCAAACATTTCGAAAACAATAATCGTTGATATTAACAATAAAGACAAATTTATATTTATTGAATATAACCATTATTCAACTTCAACTGTCAATTATTAAAAAATGTAAAATAAATATGAAATTTAATTTCTATAAATTAAATTTCTAACAGTATCAAGATCAAGTTCCTTGGTAATATATTTTGTATTTATAATAAATTGAAAAATTATAAAAAGTTATTGTAATTATTTATAATACTTACCATTATTATGATGAGGATGGTCAAAACTCAAATTAGTATCTAATTCAAAATCAATTTCTATCGTAGGATAATCTAAGAAAATAAATATTTATTAAATTATGAAAGCAAAAACAAATAAAGTATTATTGTAAAACAGTTTATTTGTCAGTATTTTCATTTTCAGATGATTTTTTTCTTTTTATATTTTGACATAAAAAGCGTTTTAATTAATATACTGTGCAATGCTAATTCTTAAATAAAATTTAATAGTCACCGATCATACCATCATCATTGTTGCCTTCAACTAAATTATTTTCAAACTTTCTTTTACCTTTGAAATGAATAAACGTTATTAGTCATAAATAGTTGCAAACATAAAATCATAAGTATTAAATAAATAATTATTACCAATGATACCATGTTGTTTTTCGGATAATAAAACGGATCTAATTAATTAATAAAAATAAATGTAATTATCATAATATTTAATATCATGTAACAAGATAATTTTACCAGATACTAAATTAATAGATTGTCTTTTTGAGTATTTTGAAGACATTGTAGATTGAATCATGCCACTCAAAACCCTACTCATAAGATTATATCATTGGACAATTTCACAATTGATTTAGATGTTTGAAAACTGCTTTTTTTTCATATGACATACAAGGGATGACAATCATAAAAAATTGTCTAAAATACTGAGTTGTGACACTGATGTGATGCAATGACGACAAATTTACCAATACTAAAAAAAAATGAATTTCTAAAAAATTCATATCATCTCTATCTTGAATATGTTTTTAACTTAATTGTACTATTATTTAGCTGTCAAGATTTTGCATTTTTAAGAGACTTCAAATACTATTTTATTCATCTAAGAATATCTTCATGACTCAGCTAATTGCAATTTGTAAAATTGATATTTATTGCAGATGCCCATGCCCATCATAAAAAAATTACTCAACGTACCAAACAATTTACAGTAGTAAAAAAGTTTTTATCAGTAATAAAACAATTATCATACCGATTTACTGCATGATTAAATTCAATTATTTAAAAAAGATAAATATTTAAACTAACAATTATTTTAATGAAGGGTTTTATCATTTAATTTTGCCAAGAATTAAAAAGTATGATAACATACTACTGTATTTTCATTAAAAATGTTAATTTTTTTAAAAAAATTAATAATAAAGAATAGTTAATATAAAATAATCAATCTAAAAAATCGACAAATATTATAAATATAAATAAATTGCTATAAATAAGAGATTTTTTTTTACCTATCATCTTTTTTAATGAAATCAAAAAATGTATGAAGAAAAAAAAATGAGGATGACTAACTTTTAGAAATTTGACGTCTATCTGATTCATACTTTCAATAAACTCATTTATCAAATATATTTTCTTTGAAAATAGGAACAATAAAATTAAGATTCTTTATAAAGAAAAAAAAATTTAAAAAAAATCTATCTCAATTAATGCGGTTAATATTATTCGAATTTTAAATTTTGAATTTATCAATTTGAAAATATTTCACATTCTTCTACAATAAATCCATCTCCAGTTTTTATAATCGGTTTTCAAAAGATCTTTTTTTCACAATAATTACTTCTTAACTAATAATAACATTAATTAGAGACTACATAAATATAATATTGTATTGTTGGAACTCACTTTGAATTTTATATACTGTATAATCCGTCAATATTTCTCCTATTTTGAAAAAATGAAGTTCGAGATAAGAAAAAAAAGCCTATTACAAATAAATCAATGAAAATATTATCATGTATCACGTGTTGCAATTTGCAGGAAATTGAATCAATTTACTAAATTTTTATAAAAGATGTACTAATTAAATCAATATTCTTGTTATGATCTTTTTATTTCTAAAAAATTTTTTTCGGTGTTAAATTAACCCGATGTTTTTATTTATGGTGATATGGCTGTGATTGGTGTGACCATTCTGTCCTATTTAATGTTCAATGGCGATCAAGAATATAAATAATTCTACAAAAACTATTTACCTAGGGAAAGGCTAAAAATGTCAACTCCTATTAATATTAATAATTCAAGAGATGATATTAATTGGTTAAAACAATTAGCAGAAAATGGTGATAATTATGCAATGAACAATTTAGCAATACATTATGATAATGGTTTTGGAATAGAAAAGAATTTAGAAAAAGCATTTTATTGGTATCAAAAAGCAGCAGAAAATGATGTTAAAGTAGCAATATATAATTTAGCCTTATGTTATGAAAATGGTAAAGGAACAGAAAAGAATCCAGAAAAAGCCTTTTATTGGTATTATAAAGCAGCCGAAAATGGCCTTAAAGAAGCAATGTATAATTTAGCCTTATGCTACAAAAATGGAGAAGGAACAGAAAAGAATCCAGAAAAAGCCTTTTATTGGTATCAAAAAGTAGCAGAAAATGGTGTTCAAGAAGCAATGTATAATTTAGCCTTATATTATGGAATTAGTGAAGGAACAGAAAAGAATCTAGAAGAAGCTTTTTATTGGTATCAAAAAGCAGCAGAAAATGGTGTTAAAGAAGCAATGTTTAATTTGGCCAGATGCTACAAAAATGGTAAAGGAACAGAAAAGAATCTAGAAAAAGCTTTTTATTGGTATCAAAAAACAGCAAAAATGGATCACATTAAAGCACAATTTAATTTAGCTGTATGTTATGAAAATGGTAAAGGAACAGAAAAGAATCTAGAAAAAGCCTTTTATTGGTATCAAAAAGCAGCAGAAAATAGTAATAAAAATGCAATGTATAATTTAGCTGTATGTTATGAAAATGGAGGAGGAACAGAAAAGAATCCAGAAAAAGCTTTTTATTGGTATCAAAAAGCAGCAGAAAATAGTGATAAAGAAGCAATGTATAATTTAGCCTTATGCTACAAAAATGGAGAAGGAA
>QKYT01000604.1:50032-61675 GCA_003550305.1 Glomus cerebriforme | reverse complement strand
GTTATGAAGGGAATTTAGAAATTTCTTTATTCGAATGCATATTTTATTAATAATCATTGTATCAAAAAATAAAACAAAAATACAAAAATACAAAAATAAAATATATGGATCTTATCGCTATCTAGTTTACATAAAGTAAAATTATAAAAAGTAAAAACTAATCTATAAAACTACACTATAAACCTAACATAACAATATACCCAATAAATTACTTCACAATGAAAGGTAGCAACCAAGTCAACCATCCCAAGAGTATCCCCTCCAATCCCTTAAAATAAGTTAAAGGAGAGTCATAGCTTAACACCCCGAACTGTCAGATCCATCAGAGGGACTGATTGGCCCAATAGTTTAATTCAGGAAATACCAAAGGACAATGCTTTATCAAACAAGTCCAGTACAGAGGTTAAGGTTAGCGATGGGAGTCTTGAAACCCGAGCAGCATTGGCGGGAGCACATGATATAATAACGTCTCTAGCGGGAAGTATAGAGGCCATAAGGTAACAGTGAGAAAGCCATGTATGGTGAAAAAAGTCACGTTGTAACTTCATCACCGCAGGGCAAAGAATGTTTTTAATGGAAACTACCGAGAATCCAAGAGAGAGGAAAAATACCAAAAGGGTACGTGGAACGAAACCCTGAAGAATGAGCAAAGGCCATTACGGAGAATCTGATGTGAAAGTCCAAATGGATAATGAGTAGAATAGATGGTGAGAAGGGAAGTCTGAAACATCTTTATTATGACGTTTAGACCAAGAAATAACAATAGAGTCAAGTAAAGAATCTTTAAATGACTGGAAGAGAACTGGATAATTAGTATATGGTAAAGGCGGGCCATTAGGAAAATCTGAAGCCTTAATAGAGGCAGAGCAAACCACTAGGTGAGACAGTGATTCAGGACAACCACCACAAAGAAACAACTGAGTTCTTGAGAAGAATAGCAAGGACGTCACGAATTCATAATATCCATGATCAGAAGTTCAGAGAACTGCAATTTGCAGCAAAAGGAAAAATGAGCAGCATGGCGTTCTTGAGCTTTAGCGGAAGTCAAATCGGACAGAGGAACAAAATAATTAAAAGTTAACCAAGACAAATCCCAATCAATCAAAAAGATTGAAGGATTAAATGAGAAAATCTATTTAATGACAAAACATTAACAAATTCCCTAAAGGAAAGAAAACTATTAAAAAATTTACGAAAAGAAATATCAATTCGCAAAGAATTATAAGGAAAAAAACCACCAAAGAGGAGGGAATGATAAAGAAACTTTATCAAGTAAAGAAAAATCCAAATGGCGAGAACAAGCACGCGCTAGAGAATCAGCCAAATTATGTAAATAATTGTCAGAGTGAGAGGTAACTTTATGCATCGTAAAAGATAAATTCTTGGACAATAAAAATTTTTTGATAAATAGCCATGAAATGAGGTCAAAGAAATAGAGGGATTGGCAATAATTGAAGTAACGCCATTAATAACAGAAAAACTATCTGTATAAATATGTAAATGGGCGAACTCAGGGATAAAGGAACAGATCAAAATTAGCGGAGCTAATTCAGAAATTAAAGAAGAAGCATAGGATAGGAAAGAGGAATGGCCTGAGAATGTAAATTACGATTCTCATCGTCAGATTGGACCCAAGCACAAGAAAGGTGAGGGGAATCATCAATAGTGACAAAGGAGCTATCAATATAATAATGATAAGAGTGTGAAGAAACCTCTTGGAAAGAAGAAAAATTTAAATTATTAAAAGGAACAGGAGAAATAGAGGAAGGAAGTCTGTCAAAAGTAGGAGAAACAGAAAATTGAGAAAATAAAGAAGAAAGTTGTAAAGAAACAGTTTTAATAGAAACTTTAAAAGCCATAGAGACTAGCTGCTTCAATCGATACTTTGAAACGGAAGGAAGAATCACCGTGAGTGATAGATCGATCGAAAAGGAGCAGTAGATAGGATCCAGTTTATCCTGCCAAGAGACGGTAAGACGCTGGTGTAAATTTGAATTTAAAGAGCAACCAAGGCATTGTTGAAGATTTAAAAGCTGAGAAACAGGAGTATGCGAGAAGTCAGAAGAAGGCGCCAGAACCCAATAGTCAATAAAGGCTGTATGAGCCCTAGGATTATATTTAAAAATATGACCAAAATTCGTGTGGGAAGTAGAAGGGAGTCAGTTAGCAATCCAATGAAAATTAAAGTGCTTGTTGAGACGGTTGAAAGGAATAGACTGAAAGAAAATCTCAGGAAGAGAGTTATCATCTATAATAAATTCAGGTTAAAACTGACAAGAAACATCAGCATTAACACAGATCTTGGAAGCGGTATACTGATACCATAAAGGAGGAACCACATGGTGGCGAAAAGAGTATCAGTAAGCTAATTCTTTCCAATTCATCAAATAGGTACCATCATATGACAGAATCTGTGACAGAAAAAGAATATTTTTATTACGAAGGGATGAAAGACATTTAGTATGGAAAGGGCCAAGGATATCATGGATGGAAACTAAACCACCCGAAATTAGACCTAATAAAGGGGAAGATAAAATATCTGAAAAACCAATTTGGTTTGAGCGAAGATGTTGAAGAACATTAAAGAAAAAATCATTTTTAGCATTAGGAAAAGAGGACCAGGGGGACTAATCAATTATAGAAAGGAGAGACAATGGAGTCCATAAAGCATCTTGTAAAGAGGCAAGACGAAATTGTAATAACAAAGAAAAACTATTAGAGGAATTGAGACCAGTGAAAAGATCCACACCTGCTTGTTTAAGTAGTTCAAAATGGAGTGAAAAAATATTAAAATGTTTAGAAGAAAAAAGAGGAGCATCAGGAAAAGTGTATGTAAGTTTAAGATTATGTTTAAAAAGCCATTTAAAGGAGGACATGAGTGATGCACTTTTAGCCGGAGATACAAAAGTAATTTGGAACTGGTAGGCCAATTTAGGAAATAAAACAATATTATGTAAATAAGTTAACTGGGCAGGGGAGAGACGCTTATAACAAAGAATCTCGGTAAAGGAGGCATATTCATGTTTTATTTGGGACAAGACAAATGAAGAAGAGAGGCGAAGGTTAAACTAAATGCCTAAGAATCTAAAAGAACTCGAAGGGAGAATAGGAAAAATAGTAATAGAAGTGGAAATATGCCCAAAAGAAGTAAAATCTGGGGAATAAGGGGAAATGGAAAAAATGATTGGAGAAGAACTAGAAATAGTGTTCGAAATCAAAACATATTTCTTGTGATTAGCTGAGGTATTGTTCAAATAATAAAATTCTTCTGTAATACTTAGAAAGTTAGTTAAGCCATCAAAAGAGGAAGAAATCAAAGTTGAATCATCCATATAGGTCAAATTAGAAAAGTGTAAAGATTCTTGATATGAGGAATGGGGAAAACAGAAGTGAGCTTGGAAATAGAAAGTTCATAAGGGGAAGAGGTAGCAAAATTAAGTTCAGTGAGTAAAGGATCTAAATAGATAACCCAAAGAAGTGGAAAAATAATTTCGCCTTGATCGATGCTGAGTTTAACACGATGTTAGTATGAAACATTACTGCACCGATTTACTGTGCCGTACTGTGCCACTCTATGATCGTGATTTCCATGATCACGGTGATCTTAATGATAGTAGTGATATTAATGATCTTAGTGATAGTTAAGATAGTTAGGATAGTAAAGATATTTATTATATTTATTATATTTATTATATTTATTATATTTATTATCATTTTATTATATTTTATTTTTGTATAAATATCCTGAGAATTTTATTAAGTTCTCCTCAGTTCTTGCAACTTCACTTAAAATAATAAAATATCTTTTACCTAAAAATTCCTATACCATTTATCAACTAAAGAGCGAACTGTACTCAAATAAACATAAATTATTGTTACCTCTATCGTTATAAACTTAATTAATTTTTCATTTCGAATTTAAAGTTAAGATAAAGGAATCAAGAATACGATTAGACGTAACAACGATAGCAATCGGAGATGCCATATGGGGTAATAACGGCATTATGCCTGCTAGTAAACAGTGAAATAATGAATTTAATAACAAGGGCAGGAATTTTGAGATGGAGCAAAGATAGATGGAGCATGCTAAGATCAATAGAATCGAAAGCTTTGCTGATGTCTTAAGAAAGAACCCACAAGGGTTTTTTACGACATTTAGCGTCATGAATAATAGACTCCAAAGTAAAGATAGGTTTTTTACAGGAACTACTAGAGAGGCCAGCAAAATTGTGGCCTTGAAGAACATGGTGACGGGAAAGAATTTTTGAGAGACGGTTGGTGAAAACCTTGACTGTAACTTTACGAAGAGTCTCCAAAAGGGTAATAGGCTGGGTATTAGGGAGCTTGCATTCCCAGTCTTGAGGCTTGGAAATGGGATACACAGAGGTGAGCCTCCAGTCATCAGGAATAGAACCTGATTCGATGCATAAAAACATAAGTTTAAGCATACACAACTTGGTAGATGGACCACAATGCTTCAACATTTTGTAAGAAATGCCAGAGGGACCAGGGGCCTTTCCACAAGGGAGAGAGGCAAAAACTGAAGAAAATTCATCTTGGGTAACAGGGGAACAAAGAAATTGATATATATCAGAGTTAATTTTCAGGATAGGAGAATAGCGAACACGCCACTTATCCGGGAAGGTAAACAATTGTAGAGGATCATAGTGAGAAATGGGGATCAGCAGAACTGGTAACTAAGCGATTTTCATTATCAGAAGTGCGAATGAGAATTCAATCCAGAGTAATACAACGATGACAACAGTTTAAAGATGAGGAGATGAAGGCATGTTTGTTCGAATCAAAGTTATTAATACATTAATCCATAAAGTCTTCAATCTGCGATAGTCAGAATTGGGATAATTCGACCTTCAAAAGAGATTTAATTAGTCTTTTAACTGATTTAAGATCAGAAAGTATAGCTTGATGATTAGAAAAGGAAATAGAACTAGGGAAAGTGGAGACAGGGAATGTTGAAGCAGAGTTCAAAGAGTTAAGGAAGATAAGAATCAATTTAAGAGAATTCAAATAGTCAGGCCATGATAAAAAGATCTTAGGCGAAGAGGAAAAATCTGAACTTCGTGAAGGGATCTTAAAAGTATGGATAATATTAGAAAGAGTAGAAAGAGAAGAAAACAGCCTCTCAAGACGAGGTGGATAAGAGGGACGGAAGGTATTAGAAACCTTCCATTTGGGTAAACACTTATAAGCGGAGTTCAAAATAATGCGACGGATAAAGGACCACAAAAGTTCCATACAGGAATAGGAAGCCAGATGGCTAAAAGAGTTATATTTCATCTCAGTGAGGTCAGAGAACTTGGACTAGGTCTCTGAAAGAATGGAGCTATAATTAAAAACAAACTGAACTTGTGAACAGCGTGTAAGAGTTGCGAGAGAGAGGGTATGAATAAATAAACTGGGGTCAAGATAATTAATGACCATTAAATGGTCAGAAGAGTGGAATGATGAAGAAGTGTTCCAGACTTCGGTGTGACACACATCATTAAGTAAAGCTGGAAAATTGTACCAAATATGATCTAAACGGAAACATGAAGAAAGAAAATTATTTGGATTTTGGAAGTACGTGGGAATGTAAGTAGAATTGGAAACAGTGGGCTTTTCAGCAAAATGAAAATTTAAAAGGTAGTTATAAAGTTTCTGAAAAAGCAGGGACCGAGAAGCAGACAAATTATCTGGATCAAAATTAAGGTCACCCATTAAAATAAAGTGAAGGTTATGACGGGAAGCATCTTGAAAAATAGTGTGAATCTCTTGGATAGTATCTAAGAGATCATCTTTATTGGCTAGAGAATAAGGAGGTAAATAGGTATTGATAATTCAGAGTTTAAGAAAGGGAAAGTAAACATCTAGATAGATAATACGAGATTTCTATCTAACACATTTTTGAACATGAGAAGTAAATAGTTGGGAGGTAAGAAATCTGACCCCGCCAGTATACATATTAGAATGAGGTATCCACCAGCTGGTAAGATAATGAGCTGGAAAATCAGGTAAGAATTGGGAATTATAAGAAGAAATGGGTCGTGAAAGAATTTTGGCTGGGTTAAAGAAGGGAATACGAGTATTACTAAGAGCAAGCAAATGAATGTTCTTAACAGTATAAGATTGAAGGATATCATGTAAGATGAGAGGGTCAGATAGACCTCCTCGAATATTATGAGTAGCTAAAGAAATAAGACCATGAGGGTTATCAGGGGAGGGCGAGTTAAAAAATTCATTACGTGAAAAATATTCTAAAAAGTTCCTTTGCGTATCAGAAATTATAGGAAATTCAAAACTGGGAAAGGGGGATTACGAAGTAATCGGTCATAATCGTCTATATTATTAATATTCATTATTATATGGATAAAAGAAGAACATGGAAAGGGTTAATTAAGGAAAGTGGGCGGAGCCAACTGAACTAGGGAAATGAGCAGAAAGTCATTTAGCTAAATCACGAAATTCAGAAGAAATATCATTAACTAATAAGTGTATAGAAGCTGCAGATTGTTTGAGAGCATCTAATTCAGCTTTCGGGTTCTTCAAAATAGAAGAAGAAGAAGGACGAGCAGAAGGGATGATGCTAGGGGAAGAAAGGTCCACTAAATCAGGGTCAGGATGGGCAGTAGCTCCATCGGCATCATTCATAACAACATCTGAAGATGCAGAATGGGGAGAAGAATTGCCATGTGAAATATTATCGGGACCGTTGGTTAAGAATTTTTCCAACTGACCAATATGATTGTCTTGATTAGTAAGAATGTCTTTAAGGAGAGCTAGACAAGAGGTAAATTTGTCTAGAGCCTCTTGGATATCGTCTGGAGATATGAAATTGTCACCCGTAGGGGGCGATGACTAGAATGGGAAACATTACGTTCATTCCATGGTCTTTTAGTGGTCTTCGCAGAGGAAGAACCACGGCCTGCAGAGGGAGTAGATCCTGAGGATGAGGATTTCGCTGTGTCAGCAAAAGATTTACCAGGGGAAACTTTGGAAGCTGGCTTACGATGTTGAGCGGGACAATATCTCGAATACAAATTAGTAATCGCAGGATTCTGTGAGGTAGGGGATTTGGACCTTAAAGAGCATTTTGCTGGGTCGCAGTCGAGCTTGCCGCAATTATGACATAAAAGCTTGGTTTGGAACAGTTGAAACCAAGCGAGAGAGTGACCATTAAAAGCACATGAGATTTCGATAGCATTTTGTAAAGCTTCTTCTAAAGCGAAAGTCACGTGGCAAAAGGGCTTACATTGATAAGATGTCACTAAATGGGAGAAGGTGATAGATTTAGCCAAAACAGCTTCAGCAATAGCAGAAAGATCAGCTTCGACTACATTGGATGGGAATCCAGATAAAATAGCGATGTGGGTACGATGAAGTTGTTTTTGGTCTAGAGAGAAAGAGGAAGGATTAACACGAACAAAAGCGCCCATGCAAAGGACTCCCCAGCGATCTGATTGGAACGAATCAAGTGCAGTGGAGTTATCATAAGTGATTTTGGCACGTTGAAATAAGTTTTTAGTAGTAATAGTACATTTAGTGATATTGCCATAACGAGAAAAGGTGCCTAAAAGCTGAGGACGGGTAATATCAAGAGGTATATCTGAGACTTGTAGAGATTGACTGCATGCATCTTGGCATAAGGTCGCAGGATCGTGCACATAAAAAAGCAGATTTTCCAAATCTGAGATGGGAGAGGAAATCAATTGGTCCCTGTATTCTGCAGATCTAAAGCCAATAATGATCTGTTTACTAGCTGCAGAATCCAAATAGTGTGCGCTGTTACTAAATGAGAAATATTTGGAAATGTGGCGATCAATCGCAGCACAGAGGGCTGAATTGGTCTTGAATTTTTTGAGGAGGGAGGGAAAGGAATTCAGAGCTGCAGCAGCAAAGAAAATTGAAGAGGACACTTGAACAGCAGCATCAAAAGGAATATTCTCATCGTCAGTAACTTTATCTTTGCCTTTAGAGGCAGAAAATGTGGCATGGATAGAGTTGTCAACCGTTTCCACTTGCGGAGTGGAAGGGGAGGAATAGAGGAAGAGAGAATGAAAGGACGGCAACTGGGAAGAGAGAAGTGTCAGCTGAGGGAGCGGGACCAGAGGTGGGAGAGGAAGCAAAATCCTCTTCCATAGTGTTATCATTAATAGACTGAGCCCATTTATTAGGGGCAAGAGGGGGAGAGAAAGGAGCGGAAGCAGAACTTTTATTAGAACTGGAATTATTGGGCAAAGAAGAACCAGAAGACTTAGAGGCAGAAGGCTTAGAACTGGATTGTTTATCAGCTTTGTTTTGACCAGAACGCTTGTGAGTCATGGTTAAAGTAGAACAGTAAAGTTTATAGAAAAGTTGTAAAGAAAATAAACGAAAAATAAAATTTTAAATTTCTTTAACAAAAATGGGCAGAGCGGAATGGGAAAGAGTTTTATGATATTGGTGGAATTTTTTTTTTTTTTTTTTTTTAACAGCATATTTTATTAATTAAATTGTAAAAGAAAATAAACACAAAATACATAAAATAATAAAATATATGGATCTCGTTTCTATCTAGTTTATATAAATAAGAATTTAAAAAGTAAAACTAATCTAAATGCCTACACTATAAACCTAATATAAAAACATATCCAGTATACAACTTCACAATGAGAGGTCGCAACCAGATTGACCATCCAGAAAGTATTCCCTCCAATCCCTTAAAATAAGTTAAAGGAGAGCCGTATCCTAATTGCCCGAACTGTCAGATCCATCAGAGGGACCAAACGGTCCAAAAGGTTAATCCAGTGAGTTCTGAGAGAAAATGCCTTAAACAGCAAGTTCAGAATAGGGGTTGAGGTCGGCGATGGGAGTCTTGAAACCTGAGCAGCGTCAGCGAGAGCACGTGACGAGATAATGTCTTTAGCGGGAAGCTTAGACGCTATGAGGCAACAGCGAGGAAGCCAAGTTTGATGATAGAAATCACGTTGCAATTTCACCACCGCAGAGCAGATGATGTTCTTGGAGGAAAGAGTCAAGAAACTATTAGAGAGACAAAAGGAAGTTAAACCACAGGGAATGAAATCTTGGAGGAAGAGTAAGGGCCAATTTGGTGAAGAGCCCGGAGCAAAGGCCCAGCAGTCCAAAGAAAGAAAATTGAAACAGGAAGGAAAATCTGAGGCATTCTTGTTATGCTTTTTAGACTATGAAGTAACGAGCGAGTTCAATAACGTCAACTTAAACTGCTCGAAAAGAAAAGGGAAATTGTTATAAGGCAAGGAAGGAGCGTTCGGGAGATCATTCACCAAAATGTTAGCCAAACATTCCACCAAATGAGAGAGAGATTCAGGGCAAAGGCCGCAGAAGAAGCACATTTTTTCACTAGTAAGATAACAAGGACAACGTGCGAATAAAACATCCATAGTTGGGAGTTCAAAAAATTGAAGCTTATATCAGAAAGAGGAGTGAGATAAACGTCGCTTCTGAGCTTGGGATGGAGAAAGATTAGAAACAGGAACAAAGGTAGTAAGGACTGATCAGGATATAACCCAATCAATAGAAGATACTAAAGTAGCCCTGGATGCAAAACGTGACAGAGATAAGAACCTCAAAAAATTGGAAAAAGAAAGATACTGAGTGAACGAGAATCTAAAAGTGAATTCAAGTTTAAGCCGTGAATAGGAAATACACACAGCGAGGGAAGAATCAAAGTTCAAATGAACTTTGTTTAACAAAGGAAAATCAGGACGGCGTGTTAATTCGCGCGTCAGAGAATCAGTATGATTATGTATAAAATCATTAGAATGCGAAGTAACCTTATGTAAGGTGAAAGTCAAAGATTTGGAAGTAAATAAATTAACAAATTGGGACCAAAGAAAAGAAAATTTTAGTTTGCGTAAAGAAGCAAAGCTGGAATCTTCTACAAGGGAATTAATACCACTAATAACAGAGGTTGAATCCGTGAAAAATTGAATATGAGCATTACTAGGGACAATAGAACAAATTAAAATAATGGGAGCGAGCTCTGAAACCAGAGAATGAGAAACAGGATAAGAAACAGGAAAATTAAATCCATCAAGCATAAGGCTGTCCAGAGTAACTTGGGTCCAAGCACAGGCCATGTGTGGAAGATTTTGAATAATTTTGAAAGAGCCATCAACGTAAAAATAATAAACGTTGGAGGGCGATACAGAAAAGTGCAATGAATTCACCAGATTAAAAGCTGGAGAAGCATTAGAAGAAACAACACGAGCAAAATTAGGGGAAATAGAGAGTTTGGATGTTAAAGAAGAAAGTCGGGAAGCAACAGTCTTGATTGAGGTCTTAAAGGCCATAACATCCAAACGTTTCAAACGATACTTGAAAACTGGGGGTAAGACTACAGTAAAAGTCAAATCAATAGAGAATGAGCAGAAAATACGTTCAAACTTCTGCTGCCTAGCAGGTGTCATTGAATCATGACCGAATGAATTTAAAGAACAGCCTGAACATTGTTGCAAAGATAAAAGTTGGAACCCCGGGGTATGAGATGAATTCTCAGGAGGAGCAGGAATCCAGTGATCAATGATCGCGGTATGAGACCGTGAAGCGTATTTGAAGATATGACCAAAAGTAGTACGCCTAGAAGAAGCGAGTCAATTAGCCACCCAGTGGGAACCAAAATATTTACTTGAACGGTTAAAGGGGATAGTATGATAGGGAACATCCAAAATAGAGGCGTCATCCAAAATAAATTGAGGCCGAAGGTGGCACAAAACTGTAGGGTTCACACAAATGGATGAAGCAACAAGAGAGAACCACCTCGGGAGAACAGATTGACAACGGAAAGAATGACGGAAAGAAAGTTCCTTCCAATCCATCATATAAGAACCATCATAAGAGAGGATCTGTGAAAGAAAAAGAATAGATTTATTGCGAAGAGAAACAAGACATTTCGGATAAAACGATTTCAAAATGTCGTGAATAGGAATTGAACCACCAATAATAGAAGATAATAACAGAGTTGTATGAACGATGTCAAAATTGAAATTATTAATAGATAAATGTCTTAAAATATTAAAAATAAAATCATGTTTAGAGTTGGGAAAAGAGGCCCAAAGGGACCAATCAGTAATGGAAAGAGGAGAAAGAGGCGTCCATAAAGCAACTTGCAAAGAAGCAAGATGAATTTGCAAAACTTTATTTAAAGAAGAGCGGGAGTTAAAGCCTGATAAAAGGTCAGCACCCGCTTGCTTCAGGAGTTCATGAAAAAGGGAAGAAAGACCAAAATGAGAATCTGAAAAAAGAGCAACATTTGGGAAAGTAGAAGCAAATTTGAACTTATGTTTAAATAAGCGTTTGAATGGGGACATCAACAAATCCCCTTTATAAGGAGAAATAAAGGAAATTTGAGAGCGGAAAAGAAGTTTAGGAAGTAAAACAATATTATGTAAATATGTTAGTTGAGCAGAGAAAAGTGATATTGGTGGAATTTTTTTTTTTTTTTTTATTGTTAACAGCATATTTTATTAATAAAGTTCATTGAAGATACAAATAAAAGAAACAAATATAAACAAAATATATGGATCTCATCATTATCTAGTTTACATAAAGTAAAATTATAAAAAGTAAAAACTAATCTATAAAACTACGCTATAAACCTAACATAATGATATACCCAATCAACTA
>QKYT01000604.1:0-13712 GCA_003550305.1 Glomus cerebriforme | reverse complement strand
CAAAAAACCCTTGATTAGAAGGGAAGTCTAAAACGTCCTTATTCAAATGTTTGGACCATGCAATAGTAATTGAGTCCAATAAAGATTCTTTAAAGGACTGGAAGAGAAATGGAAAGTTATTATGAGGAAGAGGCGGGCCATCTGGGAAATCAACAGCCCTAATTGAAGCTGAATAATCCATAAGGTGGGAGAAAGATTCAGGATGAGAATGGCAAAAGAAATACAACAACTCTTGTGAAGAATAACAAGAGTGACGTGAATTCATGACATCCATAGTTGGAAGTTCCAAAAACTGTAACTTATAGCGGAAGGATATATGAGCTATTCAGCGATCTTGAGCTTGAGAAGGCAAAAGATCTGGACAAGAGATAAAATAATTTAGATTAGACCAGGATAAATCCCAATCGATCAGATCGATCAAAGGGATCAAATACGAGAATCTATTTAAAGATAACACATTAATAAATGCATGATAGGACAGGTAACTATTAAAAGTCTTGCGGAGAGGAGAATCAAGTCTCGAAGAATTAAATGAGAGGGCGACAACCAAAAAAGAGGGAAAAGATAAAGAAACTTTATCAAGGGAATGAAAATCTGAACGACGTGAACAGGATCTTGCCATAGAATCAGCGAGATTATGTAAATAATTATCGGAATGTGAAGAAACTTTGTGCATAGTAAAAGACAAATTCTTAGACGTTAAAAATTTAACAAAAATTGACCATAAAAAATGTCCATGGAAAGCAGTCAGAGAAATGTTAGGATTATCTACAATAGCATTAATACCATTAATGACAGAAATACTGTCTGAATAAATATCCAAATGGGCATTATCAGGGATAAAGGAACAAATCAGAATCAGCGGAGCTAATTCAGAAATCAAAGAAGAGGCAGAAGAGTAAATAAGGGAAACAGCTAGAGAATTAATAATACGATCTTCTGAGTCAGCTTGAACCCAAGCACAAGAAAGGCGAGGGGAATTATCAACTAGGACAAAGGATCCATCAATGTAAAATTGATAAAAATTATCAGGAAAAACGCAAAATTGAGAAAAATTAAAGTTATTCTGAGTCAAAACAGGAGGAGAAAAACTTTGAACATGGTTATGAGAAACTGACAAATCTGAAACCAAAGAGGTAAGTTGCGAGGAAACAGTTTTAATAGAAACTTTGAAGGTCATCGAATCCAGGCGTTTTAAATGGTATTTCAAAACGGAAGGTAATACCACCGTAAAGGACAAATTGACTGAAAAAGAGCAATGAATAGGGCCCAATTTCTTCTGTTTGGAAGGGGTCAAAGAATAGTGAAGATAATTGTTTAAGGAACAGCCAGGATACTGTCGAAGAGACAACAATTGCGAGACAGGGGTATGTGAGGAAACCGACGGAGGAGTCGGTAGCCAATGATCAACAAAGGCAATATGAGCCCTTGGATTATATTTAAAAATATGACTAAAGTTGGTACGTGAGGCAGAAGGAAGCCAAGTAGCAATCCAGTGAAAACCGGAATGTTTATTAGGACGGTTAAATGGAATAGATTGATAAGGAATATCCAGGGAGGAATCGTTATCCAAAACAAATTCTGGTTTGAGTCTACAGGAAATAGCTGAATTAATGCAAATCTTGGATACTGCAAATTGGTACCATAGAGGGGGAATAGCATGGTGACGAAAGGAATAACGATAAGATAATTCCTTCCAATCTATAAGATAAGTTCCATCATAGGATAATAACTGTGATAAAAACAGAATACATTTGTTACGGAGAGAAGATAAATATTTAGTATGCGACGGTCCAAGAATTTTGTGAATTGGAATATAACCGCCAGAAATAGGACCAAGTAACAAGGAGGATGAAACATCCAAGAAAGCAAAATTATGAGAACTAAAATGTTTCAAGATATTAAAGAAAAAATTATGCTTAGCATTAGGAAATTTAGACCAAGGGAACCAATCTTGAATAGATAAAGGGGACAAAGGTGTCTACAAGGATTCTTGTAAAAGAGCAATACGAAATTGCAAAAGAGGAGAAAAAGAAGTGTTGGAGTTAAGATCAGTAAAAATATCAACACATGCTTGTTTTAGCAATTCCAAATGCAGGGAAGAGATATTAAAATGATTAGATGAGAAAAGGGGAGCATCCGGGAACATGTAAGCTAATTTAAGTTTATGTTTAAAAAGCTTTTTAAAAGGAGCTGTTAAGGAAGAACTTTTACTAGGGGAGATAAAAGTAATTTGAGAACGATAAGCGATTTTGGGAAACAAAACAATATTATGTAAATAGGTAAGTTGTGCGGGAGACAAACGTTTGTAATGAATAGTTTCAACAAAGGAATTATATTCCTGCTTAATCTGACAAAAAAACAAATGTGAAGAAAAGGTGAAGGTTAAACCAAACACCTAAAAATCTAAAGGAAGACGAAGAGAGAATAGGTGATATAGAAATGGAAGAAGGAATGTGACCAAATGACACAAAATCGGGAGAGTGTTTAGAAATAGTAAAAGAAATCGTGAATGTAGAAGAAATAATATTAGAAGTTAAAACATATTTCTTATGATTAGCCGAAGTATTGTTCAAATAATAAAATTCCTCTGTAATACTCAAAAGATCAGCTAAACCATCAGAGGAGGAAGAAATCAAAGTTGAATCGTCCATATATGTCAAATTAGAAAAGGACAAGGAATCTTGATGCAAAGATCAAGAAGAGATGGAGGTCAATTTATTAATAGACAGTTCATAAGGGGAAGAAGTGGCTAAATTAAGCTCAGTAAGCAAGGGATCCAAATAAATAATCCATAATAATGGGAAAATAATTTTGCCTTGATCGATGCCTATTTTGACACAATATCGATCAGAATGGCCAAACGGAGTGATAACAGAATTTTGTCTGCTAGTAAAAAGCGAAATGATGAATTTGATAGCAAGATCTGGGATCTTGAGGCGAAGTAAAGCAAGACGAAGTATGCTGAGATTTATAGAATCAAAAGCTTTGCTGATATCCTGCGAGAGAATCCACAAGGGCTTCTTGTGATATTTGGCATCTTGGATAATAGATTCCAGAGTAAAGATAGGTTCTTTACAGGAACTACCGGGAAGGCCAGCAAAATTGCGACCTTGAAGGACATGGTGATAGGTAAGGATTTTAGAAAGATGGTTGGTAAATATCTTGACCGTATCTTTACGAAGGGTTTCCAAAAGGGTAATGGGCCTGGTATTAGGAAGCTTACATTTCCAGTCCTGAGACTTGGGAATGGGATACACAGAAGCAAGCCGCCAGTCATCAGGAACGGTACCTGATTCTAAGCATAAAGACATGAGTTTAAGCATACACAGCTTGGAAGAAGAGCCACAATGTTTGAGCATTTTATAAGAAATGCCAGAAGGACCTGGAGCTTTACCACAGGAAAGGGACAAAATAACTGAAGAAAATTCATCTTGAGAAACAGGGAAACAAAGAAATTCATAAATATCTGAATTAATATCAGGGATAGGGGAATAGCGAACACGCCATTTTTCGGGAAAAGTAAATAATTGTAGAGGATCATAATGGAAGATAGGGGAATGAACAAAGTTTTGGAAATGAGAATTAACAGTGTCATTAATCTCCAATGGATTGGTAACTAGACGATGTTCAGAATCTGAAGAATGGATGAGAATATGATCCAAAATAATGCAATGGCAAGAACGTTGCAGAACTGATAAAATAAAAGCATTTTTGTATGAGTCAAAGTCATTGATATGCTTATCTGTGAAATCCTCAATCTGAGAAAGCTGGAAAGTAGACAATTCCTTTTTCAAAAGAGATTTAATAACCTGTTTGACAGATTTGAGGTTGGTAAGTATAGCATGGCAATTAGAAAAGGAAATATTACAAAGAAAGTAGGGGCAGGGAAATTGACTTCAGCATTGAAGGAACTGAGGAAAGAAAATTTTTTTCCAAGAAAGTTAAATGTTCAATCCATGAAAGAAAAATTTTAGGTGATGATGAAAGATTTGAACGAATAGAGGAGATTTTAAAAGCATGAATAATATTAGAAACAGTGGATAATGAGGAAAAAAGCTTCTCCAAACGGGGAGGATAAGATGGGCGGAAAGTATTGGAAACTTTCCATTTGGGCAAACACTCATGGGCAGAGTTTAAAATAATACGATGAACAAAGGACCATAAGGGTTCTAACTGAGAAAAGTGAGCAGGGCGACTGTAATAATTAAATTTTGCCTCTATACAATTAGAGAATTTAGTCCAGGTCTCCTGAGAAATAGAATTATAGTTGAAAACAAACTGAACTTGAGATCAACGTGAAAGGGTAGCAGAGGAAAGTATATTACAAAATAATCTGGGAACAAGGTAATTTATGACCATTAAGTGGTCCGAAGAGTGAAATGAAAGAGACGTGTTCCAGACTTCAGTGTGGCATAAATCTGACCTCAACTCAGGATCATTATACTAAATGTAATCAGGACCCCAAAATATATATATAGGGGTAGGGTCAACAAACGCGTAGCCATAATAGTGATAAATATTAAAGCCAGGTTTTTATTTGCGTATTATTTTGGCTTTTTTTGGTTAAAGTCAAGTATTCATAATGCATATTTTTAGTAATTTTTTTTAAAAGCAAAAGGTTAAATTTGCGTATTTTTAGTACTAATTTGGCTGATTTATATTTATTATATTTATTATATATAAATAAATAGTTTAATTTTAAATAACAAATTTATAATACTTATTTGAGTATTTCATATTTCAAAAGAAACTTTTATTTCAAATTAATTATNCTAAAATGTAAAGTTGGAAACAATTTACAATTTTTATTTGAATAAAAGATTAAAAACTCATTAAACAATGTTTGAAAAATAATAGCCTAAATCATATGACAACTAGAGGTCAGATGATTAATTTGCTTATTTTTCATGATTATCTGATGTTAAGTACTAATTTTGCATAGTGATCATATAAAAAACCCTTGCGTAGAGCTATTAGTAAAAAATTCAAAAGTCACCTTACCCCTATATATATATTTCGGGGTCCTTGTGATCCAAACGGGAACATGGGGATAGAAAATTTGAAGGATTTTAAAAAAACGTGAGAATACTGGTGGAGTTATAAATGGTAGGAGATTCGACCAGGTGAAAATTAAGAAGATAATTAAAAAGTCTGTGAAAAAGTGGGGATCGGGAAGCTGAAATATTATCCAGATCGAAGTTAAAGTCTCCTATTAAAATAAGTTTAAGATGGTGTTGAGCAGCATTCTGAAAAATAGAATGAAGCTCTTGAATAGTAGCCAGAAGTTCAACTTTATTGTCAAGGGAATAAGGAGGTAAATAAGCGTTTACAATTCTGAGTTTAAGGGACGGAAAGTAGACATCTAAATAGATAATCTGAGATTTCCAGCAGACACATTTTTGGATATGGGAGGTAAAAAGCTGGGAGGTGAGAAAACCTACACCACCAGTATACATATTAGAATGGGGAGTCCACCAACCTGTAAGATGACGAGCAGGAAGATCCGGTAAAAATTTAGAATTATAGGAGAAAATAGGACGTGAAAGAATTTTAGCAGGATTGTAAGAGAGAATACGGGTATCGCTAAGAGCGAGTAGATGAATGTTCTTAGCAGTACAAGAATGAAGGATATCATGTAAGATGAGAGAGTCTGAAAGACCTCCTCGAATATTATGAGTAGCTAAGGTAATAAGACCATGGGGATTGTCCTGGGAAGGCGAGTTAAAAAATTCATTATTCAAAAAATATTCTAAAAAATTACGTTGCGTATCCAAAATAATAGGAAATTCAAAACTGGGGGACGGGGAATTATGAAGTAATCAGTCATAATCATCAATATTATTAATGTTCATTAATAAATGTTAAAATAAAGATCATGAGAAGGGTTTATGGAAAGTGGTTTGAGCCACTGGAACTAGGAAGATGAGTAGCAAGATGTTTCGCTAAATCACTGATATTAGCGGAGTTTTTTATTATAACAATTTCAAACTTTTTATTAGTTTAAGGTAAGGAAAAGACCCACTGATCTTGCCGAACAATATTTTTAAACATAATACATAAAAGTAAAAAACCAATCATATACTAAGATAAATCATCTTGCTAAGCTTAACCAAACATATACTTCACAATGAGCGGTATAGTCCAGTCCGATCATCCCCACCATAAATGATGTGATACCTCCTCCAACGTATTCCACGCTCTCAAAGGGAATAACACGTGATAAAATCACTCCCAAAAATTGGTACAACCCTAAGCTAGCAATGATCCTTGAAGATTCTAAAAAATTTTTGAAATGTCAACCAACATTGCATATCTCGAAACAAATTTTAGTAAAAGAGGTCAACTAGCGGGACTCTCCCGATTAGCATACAGGTATTCTTCCATGTCCCCCAGGAGATACCTTCATTGTTTCGGTTGTGACATACATCAACTAGAAAACATATTAAAAAACATTTGGATCGATAGTTAGTTAGTTCCATGTGACCAACTGTGACACATCACCAGAAAACCCAATGATCATCACGTCACCCTCCTTAAAATAAACAAATCGACTCCTTAGGGGCCAATCAACATCAAGTAATACCAAACCAGTCTAATGACGATCATTTTTTCCAGTACCCCCCATCCCCCAAAAGAAAATGAAAAATACCAACAAAAAACGACCAAAGACTACGCCAAAGAAATAAAAATAAAAATAAAACAAAACAAAAACAAAAAGGATATAAAATTAGGAAAAACAACTATATCTAGCCGCAAAAAACCTAAAGTAAAGTACACTGGGGAAAAAACACCAAACTTCACACCAAAAGAAAAAATTCCTCCCCTCCAAACCATTGCAAATAGTTCGTCCACAAGAACCCANAAATAACAAATGACAAATAACGTGTCATTTGAATCATTTGTCATTTCAAATCATTTGCCAAACACTGTCTCCAGTTGTCATTAATGTTATTATTATTAAAATTAAGATTAAAATTAAAAATTACAAAGAAAAGAAAAGTATGAAGAAAAAAGGAAGTATGAAAAAAAAGGAGATTAAAAAAAATATTGATAAAATCGATCTAGATTGCTGATCTATATATATATACAGTATTCAGTAAATCAGTTCAATAAATCACAAAACTGATACCGATACCAAAATTACTGAAACTGATCAGTATATTTACTGAAGGATTCAGTTTAGTAAATTGCAAAACCAATACCGATCTGATACCGAAACTAATCAGTTCAGTTCGGTAATTACCATTACCAATCGGAGCCCTACGTATAAACATATAAAACATACACTTATTTTTGGATTCCCTATACATCTGAATAGATCACTTTAGGTTTTTCTTAATTAGTTGTTTGTATTTACATACGATGCTGATACCATCTCATTCTAACAATTTAATAAGTTGCCTCATACATGAATGTTCATCTTATTTTAATAAAAGTTTTCAATCCACCACCTTCAATTTTTAGAATCTTTGCAGATTCAGTTAATAAATTGTTGCAAATATGTGATGCTTTAAAATAATTGGTAACACTATTACAAGCAACTAAAATTTTAAAAGCTGTTCTGTGATCTATTAAAATTAATATATTATTTAATATGATGAATTCTTTCATTGTGAAGTTAAGATATCATGAATTAACTAATTAAAAGAAAAATTAATAAAATATTACCCAAGATTGACTTCATGATTAGATTTATAAAATGAGCAATACATCTCAAATTTAATATTGAGGAATACTTCTTAGAAATAATTTCTCAAGTTAATCGAACATTCGATGCATTGTCAGTGACAATTGCACTAAACTTTTTTGCCCTAATCTTTTTTATAATCTTTTTTATTTCAGATGTGAGAAATTCTCCAGTATGATGAGATGAAGAAAAATCCTGAAAACAATAAAGATATTGCTAATTGGAAGGAGTTAATATAACAAAATTATATATGGAAAGAGTACTTGCATTAGTCCAGCCATCTAAGGCTAATAAATAATAATAAATTTATTATTATAACGCTAGTGAATTTATATAATGAAAAGTTAAAATAATTACCAAGCGTTAAGTTTTTGGAATGCTCTAATTCTTTATTAATAGCTTGATTAACTCATGAAGTTTCTTAATTAAGAAGAGACTCTGAAANTACCTTTCATGAAGGAGGACAATAATTTGAATGTAATTAATATAACAATTCATGAAAAAATGGACTATCAATTACAGCAAATGGTATTCCACAATAAACAAAAGCTCGAATAAGTGCTTGATCAATAATTGCTGCTTTGTTTGGTGGTAATTCTCAATTCTCATAATAAT
The DNA here is from genome assembly GCA_003550305.1 of Glomus cerebriforme. NCBI lineage: Eukaryota > Fungi > Glomeromycota > Glomeromycetes > Glomerales > Glomeraceae > Glomus > Glomus cerebriforme. The sequence goes on along the minus strand of QKYT01000604.1, from coordinate 5,407 downwards.
CTTCAATCTCAGTTAAATAATTGAAAAAAATAATTAACTTAAAAGTTAAAATATGGATACAATCATACAATTAATAATTAATATAATTAATTATACCATTAGAACTTCTCCTTCTCTTATTAGAAATTATTGATTGATTTGATTCTTATAAGATGATAGAAGCCATTTCATCTTCTAAGGAGTCTTTTGCAGCGAGATATCCAAGCCAGTAGTTTTGAATAACTTTAGGACAGTTGGTACACTCATTAGCAAGATGAAATTGTAACATATTTACATATGTGTGTAGCCATTTTTTATGGCACAACTTGCATTTTCCAGAAAAATGGCCTGGAGATTTTAATGGAACTTGCATGAAATGTTTCCAGACTTCATTCTGTTTGCGACCACTTTTACCTTTAGAATTTTCTTTAGTTATAATAGATAAAAAAAATAGAAATTGATAAACTGTATATTTTGTACAATGTAAATGAAACTATTTATATATTTAATTACTTAATTTTAATTGGCTAATTTTAATTCAGCATTTCAGCATCAATTTCAGATTTTGGCATAAATTTCAGATTTCAGAATTTTGGTAAATCTAAAATATTTCAGTTTCAGGACTAGACTTAGCTAGACATAGTCACATAGGTATAGAGTAGTTGTTATGTAAAGATAATTTTATTTTTATATTCTACCTCCATAATATTTTCCTGTACTTTTACTATAGTCATTAAAAATAAAAAATAAAAAATATATCTTACATGTTATTATTATATTTTTATTTTATATAAATAAAGTTTTAACTTGATAAGAGTCGAATAGAATTTTTTTCTGAAAAAGTTTATATTTGAGAATTAAGAGTGATTATCCTTTATTCATGATTATTATCTATAACTGAGAATCTGACGTACTAGTGCTGATAATAACACGTCTGATTGGAAATATTAGTATTTTTGATTGTTTGAATAAACTTAATCCTTTTGTACACTTTGTTAGCATTTGCTAGCTAATGTTAAAGAACTGACATTAACAATACTTCAATTATTTTTGATAAAAAAAAATAAGTTAAAAATATTGATGATAGTTTTGAATTTTGTGAGTTCAAACCATTGGTTTCTATGTCAATACCTATGAGTAATAATTTCTTCTGATAACTTTAATTTAGTACCATATAATTGAAAATTCTTAAAATAAAACAACCCATTTTTTTCTTAGAAAGGTGGGATATAAGCATAAAGAAGTATAAATGTATAAAGTATGAAGATTTATGTAATATCCAATGATTTTATTGCTGTTAATAAATAAATGATCGATATATATAACAATTAAGATTTTTTTATAATCAAATATCACAATAATAAATAATAAATAAAAAGTAATTTTAAAATTTAATTATCAAATATATTCATAATGAAATTTGCTGTCAAACTTTTTAATATTTCAAAAAATAATAAGATTAATAATTAAACTTTGGAACATGTCATTTTATTGATTTTTTTTTGCTTAATATTTTATTTTTAAATAAAATCTTTTATTATTGGATGTTGAAATTATTACTCATCTTATGATTGCCAATTTCTGGATTTATATTATTATTTGTTCATGATTTCATTTCTAGACATTTAATAATTTTTTATTTCCTTATTAATTATGATGAGTATTATTAATTATTTGATGATTATAATCCTTTCAGTATTAATTACCTTCTCTCTTTATCTGTAATTATGATTTTCACTTTCATGAGTGGATAATATAGGTCATAAATGATTTATTCTTTTCAAATTATATCTAGTTTGCTAAAAGTTAAGTATTTAAATTATATTCAATTTATTAATGATTATGACAATTTATATCATAAAATTAAATATCTAAAAATCAAAAAATTATAAAAAAATCTAAGAAAATTACTCAAAATCAGAAAACTTATCAATATGCAAGATCATTATGAAGCAGCTGCAATATTTTTTATTTGTTTTCCAAAAGATTCCCAATGATAATTTAATGAGTTATGTGATTTATACATGGATGAATTAGATTCAGGTCATTACAGAGATATTATATTGATGTAATGCTGTTTTAATACAAAATGTGATCAAATTCAGATGTAATATATTTCATCATTACACTGCCTTGGTACTTGATTATTTACATGTGACCATGGGAATAAGATGTGATGGTATTGGCATAGTTATTGTTGCTCACACATATTACTTATATTGAGCAATAAAATACCATGGTCAACTAATTTGTCATCTTATCCTATTAAAATTAAGTAAAATATTATATTTACCTAGCAGTGTATGAACAACAATATCATTAACCATATCTATACCATATCCACACTCACACTATTACTATTTAGTATTGTCTGAGCCTTGTCTTCATATTTGATTTATAAATGAAAATCAGCTGGGTGGTTTAAGTTTCAGAATTTTCATTTGAAAATCATCTATCACCATATCCAGTCCATACCACACCCACATCTACACTCACCCACTATTTGGTGAATTATCTTAATTATTGTAATTTAGAATTTAAATCTTGTTTTCATCTTTTTCTTTGTATGTAAATCACCTGGATAGTTTGAGATTTAGAATTTTCATTAAAAATCATCACTCAATATGTTTGCACTACACTTATACTGACACCTCACTCATTACAAACCTAAAGTTAATAGACTTTAATACTCACTTAATTTCAATACTAAAAGAGAATCCTAGTCAGTTAGTTATAAGTAATTTAAATTTTATATTTTAGAAAAGTTTAAAGGGAGTCTAAAAGATTAATATAGAATTAATTAATGAAATATTAGAATGATTCATATAAACTTTTCTGAAGAATAAATATAAATCTAATTTTGATGATTGATAATCAAATTTTTCGATTTCCTGATTTTAATATGAAAATATAAGTAACAAAAAATAAAATTCATTATAACAAATTTATACTATGATATTCTAATTAATTGTTAGATTGCAATTATATATTGCTATTCTATTATTTTTTTAAAAAAAATTTCAGTAAACTAAAAATAATAACGAAAAATTAACTATTGTTATAATGAATTAAGAATTCTATTAATAACTAATAATGAAAATGAGGTATTAAATTCTATTGTAGGTTTTTTTAACCATCTATATTAATGTATCAATAAACATTATTGAATTAGGAAACCCAGTTATAATTTTATTAGTGAAAACTATTAAATATTACAATAAACTGATGAATTACAACAAATTATAAATTACACAATACAGAGATTTTTTTTAGTTTATCAAAACTTTCTCTTCTTTGCTCATTAATTCTAATGCTACCAACCAATCCCTTAATTCCAGATAATAACTCTAATTTATACTATTAATATTTTTATGTTTAAAGCTTCTTAACAGAAAAATTATTAAGTCTTTTCAAAAAAAAAATCTTTTACGATCAAATGTTCATTTAACTACATATTATAAACAATAAAATCAAATATTATTTTTTGAATAATTATATTATTATTTTTGTATTCAAATGTAATCTATTTTTTAGATTAAAAATTTCTTCAATTGTAATATATATGTTCTTTAAATCTTCTATGTATATTGATGATATCCCTTAGCATTTTAATTAAACTAATCAGAGGATAAAATTGATTCAAATTTTACTCTGTTTTATGAATAATGTCATTGTTCACATTATTTTCATTCTCATTCTTATTAGAAAGAAATTCGTTGTGAATTTTCTTTATTATCCTGTATCAACATTGATTATTGGTCCTACCACTCATTCCATCTTTAATCCTTAGGATCTTTTTTTTAACATTAAACTTTCATCCAACATTTACAACATTAAATAGCAATTATAAATTTCTGAATTTTGCCCAGTTTCCAAAAGACATTTTTTAAGAATTTCATTTTTTTTTGTATTCCATAATAGCTGAACTTATTGTCTTTATCCAAAATGAAGATATTGTTCAGAATAATCCTTAAGACAACCTGCCACCCATATAAATCAACAGCACGAGCTAATATTTCATCTTTTTTTTATTCATTTACGTGATTTACTAGTTTGTTTATTTTATTATTTGAAATAGTTTGCTGTATGATCTGATATTTAATTCCATTGTAATTCATCATCAATTATAATGCAATATGTAGTATCTTCTTATTTCTACAACCATCTCATTCACTTTTCTATTTATAATAAAACTTTTAAACTCATATAATTGTTTATTCTTTAATTTAGGTATCTATGTTAATCAGTAATATTTCAAGAAATCCTATACTGAGAAGTAACCATCAGTAATTTATTATAATTGTGAAGTTTATTGGATTTTAAGTAACTCTGGGATATTTTTTAATAATATTCCTTTCCTAGTTTTTCATCTTTTATTTCAATATGCCAAATTGGTTAATGATTTATTGGAATAAGAACTATTGTAAAAAATAATTAATATGTTTAATAAAATATTTAATCTTTCACATAAATGTTTTATTTTATTAAAACAAAGTTTATTGATTGAAACTTTAGTTAGAAAAAAAAATCTAGCATAAAAATATTAAAAATTCGTCTAAAAAGATGATTCACATTTGCGATACACAAATCACATGACAACAGATTTTATCAAAACAATAATGCATTGTTAAAAATTGAGCTTCTAGTATTATGTTTAACATCTACAAATTTATTAACTTCTAGTCCCCTATGAAAAGATGATATTGGAAAATGTAGAAACGTCAATAAATGATAACTGATGCAGAAACAAATGAAGTGAAAGCAATATTCCAAATAATAAAATTCAAGAATAGAAGAATAGATCCTTTGAGCACTAAAAAACACGTTGCAAAACTAATTGAATTAATAGAATAAAATATTGAGAAAAGTTGTTACTTATTATATAAATAAAAAATTATTGAAGAAGAGATAACTGTTCATAGCGAACTAGTAAGGTAATTGATTTTATTAATTTTATTATTGTACTGTATATTTATAGACAATGTATCCAAGATCAACATTTCATTACATGAAAAATACGCGTATGAATTTAATGTATAGTCACAAAAAAATTGTAGTATCATACCGACCGTATTGTACTAGTTTGCAAATTCATCATCATACCAGAATTCCATATATTCCTTTATATATTGGCTATTAAGTCATTATGACGAATGTTCAGGCTCAGTATTTTTATTTAAGTTACCTTTTGACAATGGTCCAAATATGATTTTTAACTCGTTTCATCAAAATTGTTGCATTAAACACCGAACAATTGATACATTTTAAAGTCTAATTTTGATTTATTAGTTATATCTATCTAATTAAAAAAATTTGTAACGTTTAGAGTACATGTATAAATTAATTATACAGTTGTGTCACATCTATATTTGTGTTATTTTGTTATTTGTATTTGTCACGTTTTTGTACTGCGCGTTAAGTTTTTGTT
>QKYT01000603.1:24735-35909 GCA_003550305.1 Glomus cerebriforme | reverse complement strand
AAATAAAAGTAGTTGTTTCTGCCATTTTTTGTATTTTAAAACAAATAACTTTGCTAATTGTGTTTTATTTAAGTATTATTATGCTACTTACCAAATCTTAAAAAGAACAATTCCGTCCAAAAAAAACCAATTNNAAACCAATTCCNGANAGGTTTCAAAGTTGTAAGAACCAGTTTNNAAAANGTGCTAAGCCACCGATAATTGGCTTAAATACGAAATTGTCATGTGCGTCATTATGCTTTATCCGATATTATCACTATATTTATTGTTATTTTGATNNGCAGTCGATCAAAATTTATATTTATCACTTAAATTTAATTAGTGATATGAGACAAATCGGCCCATATGATGATCACTAGTGATGCTACTGCACCAATCACACCTGTGGTAAGCGCACCTATTCCTTTAACACATGTCTCTAGTTCTTCAAGTAATTCCAAAGGAATCAGTCCAGGCAATTCGTTCAAAGCTGAAGTGAGTATATATTCAAAGCCTCCAATGTCTAGTGGCAAAAAATCCAAAGCACCTCCAAAGCGAACACAAAGTGATCAACTCATTCCACTCAAGAAGAATCTACCGAAAAAGATGCACGAAGATGTTATGAATTCGGTGGTAAATCGGCTTAATGTTTCAAAGTTAGAAGTAAACTTCCAAAACTCATTGGTACTTGAATGGCAAATGGTGGATCGACAGACAAGGCAATAAAAGGTATTATTTGAAATGTGATAATGTCAAAGAGCCTGGAATCTCGCTTGATGAGGTTTTAGAAGCGTACTCTAAGAACTTTGATCTAAATCAGCCTATTCCTGCCTTTTCGCATATGCTCAAAGCCTGAAAAAATATTTTGATTTTCCCAATAATAGTCATATGCATCATGTGAGATTGATCACCTAAAATACGCAAAAGATATTTAATTTCGGCTAAAAATATATCATGCGCAGTAAGTACATCATCTCTATACTTCTATGACCTGTGCTATTTCCGCAGTATTTTTAGATATGTAAATGTGTTATTTTCTGGCTAGGAGGGTCACAACGTGTTATTTTTGTAACAATGAAGCTAGGGTCAAGGTTTTATGAAATGCTATCAGATATTTTGCAAATCTATGGGATTAGATCATGATGCTAGATTAATAAATAATTAATCCGGTAGTGATATTTTCTTTTTTGGAAGGTTCTGGTATAATACACATATTACAGATCTTTGAATTGGCATTACGCAAATTGATATGATGTCCCTGACATTAGAATGGGATAAGAATGGGAAATGAAAGTCTTGATCTGCCAATTTACAGATCTCGATCCTATGAAATGTAATAGGACTAGGGGTACTATAGCAACATCCATTCTACATAATAAAATAAAATTCCATTTATGGATCATTATTAGATTTGTATGGGGTACGAATAAGGGTTAAAAACAATGTGTAATTACGCAAAAAAAGGGAGCGATCTTCTATGTTTTTCAGATCTTGACAATAAACAGTATTTCTCGGTAACAACTCCATTTTTATTACTTCATACAGTATTTTTAACAATTAGCAGGAAAGACCCCCTATGAAGCAACGTAATAATTATATAGACATAATTTTTACCCTTGAACAAATAAATTGGGTTAATTATTCATTTCCACACGCAGTAGGAATAAAGTATAAAAAAATCGTTCATTCTAAATAACTGTGCTAGATCAACCAATAAATACACTTCTTAATAAAGTTACTATGCATTTTTTGTCAATCCAGTTTAACTGTAATCAGTATTTCAGAGAAATGGCATTACTCGCTGTTTTTTCTTCAGGGGGATCGTTACCATGTGGTCTCTCAAACAAAAAATCTCCAATCATTTCTTCGCACGTGATTCAGAAATTAAACTATTTATTAATGTGAAGGATAGCCAAAATTAAAAATGAAATTAATATGCTAAAAATCACTAATGAATTTTCTGCACATTTATCCAAAATTAATGTTTCTTTCACTGTGGAGCTGCAAATTAATACTGAACTTTCTCACTGAAATTTTAAGGCACGTGATGCTGGCTATGCTCAGAAGCACAGAAAATATTGGAAAACTTAATATAATGACTTTGGCAGAACTAGATCTCTAGAGGAATCCGTTACATCCAGATTCATGTCAATTAATATTGTTATCAAAGATTTCCAAAACAAAATAAATCAACATTATGCAGTAGTTCAAAGACCCGATTTTGATCAACAAAGTATGTCCAATGAATTCAACCAATGAATCTGAAACTGATTTGTAAGGCTCTTCAACTAATTCATCTTTAAGCTCTTCTGGTTCTTATGGTAAGATAAAAACAAAATAATTTTTGATAATCAATGCTTTATGTATTAGGGGTTTGACTAACATTTTTTGATTGCAGGCTCAAGCCAAAGATTCGAGAATATCATTTCTGTAATCTGGGAATAATTTACAGACATCTTTGATAGGATTAAGGATGCGAATGATTATTCTTTAGACCAGATGTGTGCTGTTGTATCAGTTGATATTCTTAAACTTGAAATGGAAGTAATTGGGAAAGATACGATAAAGGGGTTTTACCGTGAAAAAAATATAAAAAGCGAAAACTTAGAAAAAATAGGTGCTTGGATAGATAACTCTAATATATATCACTGAGTAGCAGGGATGGAACTGCTAATATATGGGTTAGGGCTTGGCAGGCTTAACAAGCAGGCATGTTCTTTTATGCCCTTCCTCTCTTGAAACAACCTGCTACTCTATTGTTTTTTACTTTCATTTTACTTAGTCAGCCGGCCCTTTCTCATGTATTACTTTACAAAATATAATAAAGATTAACTTCAGATTTTTTAAATGTGTGTGTTTTATGTGTTATATACATTATCAAATATAAATTTGTATTCCTTGTAATAAAAAAAAATAAGCGCTATTTAAAAAAATCAATAAAGTTTCGCAAAGATTGGATTTATCATATTTAACATATATGATGTAATAATGCAACAAAATTATTATTGATTATTATTATTGATGACTCGTTATCAAATTCTATAATCATGTTTTATTAGGAATCAGATATATCAGCTAAGAATCTAATGATTTGATCAGCTGGATAAAATACAAACCGCGTACTTATAATAATCAGATTTAAATCGCATTCATATAGCTTGACAAAGTTAATTTAAAACATATATAAACTCTTCAGAAATCATTTTTTTCCTTTTTTTTTTAACATTTATTTTTTAACTCACAAAATAAAAAATGACAAGTTCTATCATTATGGATATTATTCTTGACCTTCCCTTCGATGATATTGAAAAAGCAGGCCTACTAAGTTTTTTCACTGACAGAGATGCAACTAAAGTAGAAGCAGTTCTTTCAAAAATTATGAAAAAGAAGATTAAAGTTGAATATTTAAGGAAATATGTCAAATCAAATGGTAAGCCTTTGCGCTGTAGTAATTGATCATATTCACAATTTTCTTGTCCAGTAACTAACTTTGCCTTTTTTTGGTCTCCTAACCCAATTTAGCAGGTAAGCCTTTGCATCGTAATGATTGGTCAACTCGAACATGATACTTTGATAATCATTTTTCTATTAACCACTAGAGAAATGTCAACTTCTGACTTTTGAAGATTCTACCAAGAAATGAAAATCAATAGGTAATATCAATAAATGGTTGTATATTCAGAAGCATCTGAGCTAACATCTTTCACTTACCCTTATAAGATCCATTATTTGATAACATCCTTGTCGTAATCAGACAACTCATCAACAATAAAACACCAGTTTCAGGACTTGCTCCAAATGATATAATTAAACTTCCTAGTGATTTAAATTTTCTAGTGATTGAGAGATCCTTACTATATGTGAGAAAGGCCTATGTGGATATATATGAATTATTAGGCACCAAATCTAAAACACAAGTTTTTCCTCATGAGAATATCAGGTGTTGGTAAATCATGTTTCATAGTTTACTTCTTAATTCGAATTTTGTGTGAACAGAAAGATACAGTCATCTTTGAGTATCCTACAAGTAGTGTCTTTTACTGTTTTAAAAATACTAGTCTCAGGACTGGAAATTATGAAAACTTTTCGAACTTATTTGAATCCTTTGAAATGCGGTACTTGGTGGATGAATTATATCATCCCAGCATGTTAATGCAAAAATGATTGTGGCTTTATCCCTGAAAGGAATAAAAAAGGAAGAATTTCAAGGATTTGAAAAAAAGGTTGTGTGGACATTTTTCATGCCACCATGGTCACTAGAGGAATTAAAAATTTGCCGAGAACATATATTCAGCGATATGTCTGAAGACTTAATGTTAGATATTTTCTACAAATCTGGTGGCATACCACAGTATGTTTTGGAATAAGCTGAAACTGCATTATTATATCACAGCAAGAGGGAGGTGGTCTTGGAACAAGCTTTGAAATGTATTGATGATGCTCTTAAAAGTGTTAAAAATTTCGATGACCTTGTACGATGTTTTGCTGAAGATGTCGAATTTGTTAAATTTAGTAATCGACTTGTTCACAGATGGCCGAGTTTAGGCTATAATAAATATTATTTCAAATGGGCTTCTAAACATGTTTTTAATAAAGTTCAAGAGAAACTTAAAGATCAATCATAGAGTAATCTATTAGAGAGAATTCTGAAAATGATGAGGTCTTATGCCAGTGTGAGTGGAATAATGTTTGAGTCTTATGTAATCCATCTCTTTCGAACTGGAATCATAAGTTCAAAACAAGGAGTTTGCTAGATGACAAAACCTCAACATTTAATTTAAATGGTAAGCTAGAGATTGAATTTATTTAAAATCTTGAGGACCTTTCAAACTATAAAACTGGTCAAAAGAATGTACTTTTCATCCCGAATAAGGATAACTTTGGTACGGCAGATTTTATCATCTCTCCAAACAGGATTTTTCAAGTGATGGTATCTAAAGAACATCCTATCAAACAGGTCGAGCTAACAAGAATAGTTGAAAATATGCCCAATAGTAAAGAAATATGATTTTATTTCATTGTACCCGATGAAGTATATGATGAATATAAGCTCCAAAAAATTACAATGTATGATATATATGCTAAGAATCAGCGGGAAGTTCAGAGGAAGGATAGTAGGCTTGAAAATGTGCATTAATGGGCTTTAAGAGTAGAAATTAGTCCTAAAGCACCAGAACAATCAAAAAATTTAGTCAGTGATACTGATTAGATTTTTTTTTAATCAAAATGGATTAATATTATATTTGCTGGAGGAAGTGACTTTAATTACATAAAAGTTTTATGGTTAATACTACGCCTAGTTATATGATATTATTAATTAATTATTAATGCACATACTGTAAATATCAATAAAGTTGTATACAGTATAAGGGCTAACTCGCTTAATCAAATCCTAAATTTTTTATCAATTGATAAGGCTGCAATTATGTTATAATAATATAGTAATTGGATAAATTACTTTGGAAACATCATTTCACCATTAAAATAAAGTCAAGTGATTAGCCAAATTTTTTTTTATTAATACAGATAAAAAAATAAATACAGGAAGTATGAAGTAAAATAAATACAAAGAATTAGGATTCCATCCATCCATTCATAATAAATAATGAATTTTCTATGCTAAGACCTATATACACTAACTTCTTTGCAATTTGCTTATTGACTTTACCCTTTTAATTTCTCTTGATTCTCCTCCACTTTGTGAATCATTCTTCAGCTTTTGTGCCTCTTCTAATAACCAAACAATGTGGATGAGAACTTTTCTAACCATGTTTTCCATACCGGAAGTTACAGTATCTTTGGAGAGGACTCCAAAAAGAAGCCACACAAGAAGTTGATAGTGATCGAACTCTTTTTAACCTGTATTTAAAAGTCTTCAATGTTAAAGAGCATAATGAAAAGGTATGCTATGAAATGATTATAGCTTATTACTACTATGGAGAGGAACTAGAAAAATGTCTTGCCCACTATAGAAGATCTAAAACAGAGCATGAAGCCCTAAAGAAACTTTATGATGAGGTTAAAGATCAGCTTCCCAAAGAAGTTACAAGAAATGCTCTTCGAAAGAAATCAGACAGGGCAAGGAAGGTTTATGATCTTTTTTTTTGTATTAGTGATGATAAGATTCAACGAATGGTATTAATCCAATGAATAAAAACATTTTTAGCAACATCTATTTCAAATTTAAGTGATGATGATATCAAATATATTGCATTTCATGTTAAGAAGAGTAATAGACAAAATTAGCCAGAAGATGCTGGTTTTGTGCAGTGGTCACAGGATATCTGAATTCTAAGATCAGAATACAATATCTACTTCTCAAAATTTAGCACTTTTTTATATGTAGTATTGTAGCAGTTGAAATAATTAAATATCGGCTCAGTTTTAATTTAGCCGATGACATTAGGAAAATGGATCAATGTATATGCACAGCTGTCTCAAATAAAATGAATCTGATATTTTATTAGTTACAAACTGCTATAAATTACTGAAATTGCTATAAATCATTGAAATTGCTATAGTAGCTGCCAAAATTTTGCACACGTGTTACAAGTGTTATAATTCTGGCCAGCATTATAAAATTTCCTTTTATATTACACAAAATTCAGATTGCATCAATCTTTTCATTTATATTAAACTGATTATCATATTTGTTTTTACATTATTCAAAATTTTTTATTTTTGACTTTATTTGGTAAATAAATTTCATCCTATTTGCTATCATTTTCATCTCCCAATTATCATCAACTAATATCTTATGATTTCTTTGCAAATTTTTTATTGTTATCTCATATTTCATTCTATCTGCTGTCATTTTCATCTTCCAATTATCATCAACTCATGTCTCATAATTTCTTTGCAAATTTTCTACTGTTATCTCATTTTTGCTCTTTAACTATAGATTTTCTCTTTGATAAATGAGTATCATTGTTAAAATTAATCAAAAATGTGGAAAAATTGAGATAAAATTTTAAATTTCATATGAAATTTCACTTAAATATTGCTAATTCTTTAGTCCAAAATTTTCCATTTTTAATATATGTTATTATGAAAAATTCTTAGACTTTAAATTGTAATAATTTCAAAAATTTTATAATATCTTGAAAAAATAAATGTTAAACACATGTTGATCTATAATTTTATTGGTTTAAATTTGCCAATAATTGATTTAATTTTAATTTATAAATTTTTAAAGTCATATGACTTTTATGAGGTTTATAGGTGACAGCTACCATATAAATCTCTTAATCACTAAAATCATTACAAACTGCTTATTTGAGCCTATTCTAAGATATTTGAAGCAAGCTATTGTGATGTAAACTTTGAAGGATATAGAAGAATAGTTGATGCAATATGGCCTTTATCAAAAAGATGTGATCACAAAATACCAGAAATGTGGTACTCTCATATTCATAATCTATTTAGAAAAATACTTGAAAAGAATCCAGGAATTCTTTCTAAGAATAGGTATATTTCAATGTGTGAAAAGTTATATGCATCAGGAAGTTTTGAATAGGCATATAATGTGTCAACATATGCCATGTGTTGCTCAATACCAAAAAAGTGTTGCGCAATGAACCAACATGATTAAAAATGCATTGCGCAACATGTTTTTAGGTGTATAATAACATACAGTAAAACAATAGCAGTTTAAAAATGCATATAACAACACTAAATTAGTTGAAAAATGCATATAAAAATGTTGAAAAACGCATATAACAATACAAATTTTAGCATATATTAACTAGGATCCTGAAATATATATGTAGGGATAGGGTGCACTATTGCGTTACCATCATAGAGGAATTTTATGAAGTAAGGTTTGGATTTGTATACAAAATAAGGAATTTTTAGTTAAAGTTAGGTAAGGTTGCTTGCTGAAACCTAGGGATTTAGGCAAGATGGCGTTTTGCCAAAAAGTGAAATTCTGCTGAAACTATATTAAAGTTATATTAAAAAACTGGTGAAACTCTGGAGAAAAGCGAAATTGCCAAAACTTATTATAATTGCTGAAACTGCCAAAACTCTGCTGAAACTATAATAAATCTATAGTAAAATTTTGATGAAACTAATTGTAGGATTTTGAAGAGGTTTAGGCAGGCAACCTTAAAGTTAGGTTATTTTAATGCATATTTTTAATGGATTTTTTTTAAGCAAAAGGGTTTAATTTACGTATTTTTTTGTATAAATTTTGCCAATCATATACAGTATATAATATAAAAAAAAAATATTTAAAAAAATTCAATTAACTTATTAAAAAACCTATAGTTTTTATACTTTTATTTAAAATATTTTATTTCAAAACTTTAATAAAAAAATTTTTCTAGGAAATTAAAAATTTATTTTTTTTTTTAAAAAAATTGCATAATAATCTAAAGTCAGAAGATTATTTTGCTTATTTTTTCTGATTTTCTGAAGTCAAGTGTCAACTTTGCATACTGACCTTATAAAAAACCCTTGTGTACAGCTATTAGTAAAAATCTCCAAAGTCACCTTACTCTTTTATATATATTTCAGGGTCCTTATTAACTACATTTAATAAATAAAAGCATTATTAAATGTTTAAAATATATTAAATTACAAACAGTTCTTCCTAGATATACTAACTATACTATACTAACTAATTATTCAATTCTAATACCCAAACCCAGAACCTACAAAAAAGTAACTAAGTTTTTTTTTGAAAAAAAAATGCATTATTAATTTTTATTGATAGTCACTATTAACCTGAAATATTCAATAAAATAATTATAATAAATATTGTTACTGTAAATAAATTAACAAATGTTATAATACATTTTTTATGATGAAAAAGTTTCTAGCAGAGCAGAATCACGTGATCATAATGACCCCTAAGTATTCTAAATTTTTTTGATAGGTGAAATCCTATTTATCACCTATCATTTGTCATATGCATAATTTCTTAATGCCATAATTCTGGCCAAAAATTTTACGGAAATTACGTGATTCTGCTCCGCTTTAGACGTACTCTAAAATAGTCAAGATTATGCATGAAAAAATAATAAAAATGACAAAATCAATTATGAAAATTTTTGACATGTTTTTATGAGTCATAGGTCAATAAATAATCCTACTTTGACCTACATAAAATAATAAATGAGAAAATCTGTTTGGGGGTATGCCATTGGACTATTTGCACAAATCATATGATTTGCTACACGTGAGATGGAACCCATTCCTCTTTGTTCTCTCCTATTTGTTATCAAAAAAAGTTTTTTACAGCGAATTAATGACTCATGATTAAAAAAATTAATTAAATCAGTAATTTCTTTTCTATGAGTTATTGACTATAGAACCTTTTTCATATGAACAAATAAACAAATAGTAAAAATTTAATTATGACTAGTAATGTTTTTCGGTGATGATAAATCTTCTTTCAAAAGATTACCACTTAATACCAATATAGCTATCAGCTAATATTTTTAATGTTTTCATATTAAATCATTTCTAGCTAGATTTATTTTAGCAATATTTTGGTATAAATTGTATTCATTCTTTTCTTTTATTTTTATTTCTAACTTACAGTATATTCTTACACTTTATTTCTTATTAACTCTATTTCATTATTTTTAGGTCCTTTAGTCCTTCGGTTCTGCAATTAAGATTTAGTTGTTTTTCACTTTAAATTTTGTTTCTTACTGTACTCTTTTTTTTTATTTTTTTTTTATTTGTTTTTATTGTTTCTGTTTAATATTTCATATTTCATTTTTCACTAATTTTATTTCATTTTTTTTTTTAGATCTTTTAGTTCTTTCGGTTCTACAATTAATAAAGGTATGTTTTTTATTTTTTATTTATTTTTATTTTTTTTTTATTGTTTCTATCTTATATTTCGTTTCTNACTAACTTCATTTTTTTTTNCTTTNTGGTTTTNTTTTTACTTGGCTTCCTATCATTATCTTTTGCTACCCAACCTCCTATCATGATTATTTTTTTATTTTTGGTCTCTCATCATTTTTTACTTCTATTACTTCTCATTATTCCATCCTTTTCGTCTTCCATTATCTCTTTTTCTCTCCTATTTACTTCCCATCACTCCTTTTCGTCTTCCATCATTCCTCTTCGTCTCCCATCACTCCTTTTCGTCTCCCATCATTCCTCTTCGTCTCCCATCACTCCTCTTCGTCTCCCATCACTCCTTTTCATCTCCCATCATTCCTCTTCGTCTCCCATCACTCCTCTTCGTCTCCCATCAATCCTTTTCATCTCCCATCATTCCTCTTCGTCTCCCATCACTCCTCTTCACCTTCCCATCAATCTTTTCATCTCCTATTGCTCCTTTTCATCTCTCATCACTTCTTTTTATCTCCCATCACTTCCCATTACTCCTTTTTACTCCCTTTCATCTACTATTACTTTCTATTACTCCATTGTTATTTTTTATTAGCATATTTCTTATTGATCATTATAATTTACTTATCTTTTTTATTTATTGTTATTGTTTCTTTTATTTGTATCACTTCATTAAAAATAAATAAAATCGTAAATGTNTGACTTTTAAATTTTAAAAAATTTTATTAGATAAGATTATTTTGAATAAATATGTTTGCAAAAAAAATTTTTTTTAAAAAAATCTTTTGCGATAAAAAATTAGCCAAGTTTTAAAAAAAAAATCAGCCTATACATCATGTGACATATTTGAAAAAAAAACCCAGGCGATGATCGCCCAGGCGACGTTTAGCAATTCCCTTTTTTTTTTGAAAAAATTAATTCACATGTTAGGCTACATTTTAAGATGATAATAAAGGAATAACTATTAATGATTTGGAAATTTTTCATCACAAAAACAATAAATATACTTTATATTATTTTATTAAAGATTAGTTTTTAAATTATTTTCACTTGTACGTGAGGGCCTCGAAAAATACTTAAATAAGTTGAGGTTACAAAATTTTCTGATTTAGATATTTTGCTGACGTTTTTTATATTATTTTATCGCGGATTCATTAAAATNCATTTTATATTGTTCAAAAAGGATGATTTAAGTGATAATTTATTTAATAAAACTTTCAAATAAAAACATTAAAATATTTATATATGATAAAGTCTAAGAAATATAAAAAAAAATATAACTTTTAAACTATAACGATAATTCTATAATAATCATTTCTAAAGTCTATATAAATTATTATCTAAAAAAAATTACATAGCTAAAGAATGTAATTTGTTAATGC
>QKYT01000603.1:0-14410 GCA_003550305.1 Glomus cerebriforme | reverse complement strand
TGTAATATTTCTTTTTAATAATAATAAATAAATTTTTTAAAGTATTATTAATTTTTTAAAAAATTATTGCTGCAAAAATTTTTAAAATATTATTAAAAATTTTTAAAAATATATTAAGTAAAAATATTATATTTTCGTATATAAAAAAAAATTTTTTTAATTTTTTCTTATCCNGATTTCGGGTCCAACCGGATATTTTTTAACCGGATAAATCATCCGGATAAAAACCGCATTATCCGGATATCTGAAAAAAAAAAATTATCCGGATATATCCGGATTGATCCGGTCACGGTTCAAAGCACTAGTGGGGGGTGCTACTTACTATGTTACGTGATTTGTGTAACTATCGTAACTGTCCAGTGATGTCTACCCCTGAATACGATGATCATTTATTAATTTAATATATCAAGGAACACCTCAAAGGCTATAACTTTTGATACGCAACGTTTCTAAAAGCCGATGTTCAAGAGTAGATTAGTNTTAGTGAGAACTGTATATTNCCAAAATTTCATGATTATTGGTGCATTTTTGGCTTTCTTAGGTTAGTTATTAATGTATTATATTATTCTAGTATTATTCTAAAATATGTATAAAGAAAATTAAATTAAAAAATAATAAAAAATATTTTTTGACAATAATAACCCACTTTTTTATTAAAAATTTATTAAAATAAACTTGTTTAAGGTTTTTACATATTGATTTTTTTATCATAAACACTGAAATAAAATCGCCGATGGTGTTTTTCTTCTCTTTAGCGACGTTCAAATGTATTTAAAAGACTTGAAAATAACAAAAGATGTAACGATCACCGCATTTCAAGGATGACAGTTTAATTGGCTGAGTTTTTTAATTGCAAGGGTGTTTTCTCCGTTGATCGTTACATTTTATTAGTAACACATATGAATTTTATATGTAGGACAGTTATGTTTATTAGGAATATTATTGTGTAACACATTTGTTGTATCCCCCTCACACCCCTAGATTTTTAAATTAGTAAATATCACGTGACTGCAGAATTTTTCGGGTGCTCTTGGGGTAGTTATCTCATTTCACCAAGCTGAAATTTTATATGAAATTTCAATCTTACTAACCCTTCATCCCTTATAGTACTCTCTATTATTCTTTTAATAATTACATGCATATTTAAATATTCTAAACTTGAAACGCAAACTTGTAAAATTTTCTTCTTTACTCTTTTATTATTAAAAAAATAATATAGAAAATACAAATATTTATTATACCTATATTTATTTAACACTAATAAAAGAAATTTAATAACCGAAATGCCATAAATAAATAAATCAATAAATAAAATAATGTTATGCTAATATCGTGAACTAAGATTGAAACGTGATTGAAATTTCAATATAAAGCTGATCTCAATCTCAATCTCAATCTCAACCAATCCCAATCACGGGCTTTGTGAAAACCCCCAATGTTTATGCTCGGAGAAAATAGTACGACAGCTTGTGGTCGGAGAAATAAGGTGACAATTTACATCACAGAGTGTTACTGCGCTTATTAATTTTATTTTTGTAAAAATCGTATGAGTTACGCCGCTCGTAACACTGAGTCGCCTAATATAATGAGTAATCATAAAACCGTATTAATCATTTTTTTTATGTACTGATATCATCAATCAAGAGACTATCAAGAGTCTATATTCAAAGGGTATATAATTATATATACACTCTCAAAAACTTTCAAACTTTCAAACTTGTTATCATTTCAATATTCAATTCTCATCTATAAAAATTATGACTTACTTCAGTATAACACAAAATGACTTAGCCATTACAGGTAAAATATGCTCAATACACATATATATGTAGTTTATAGTTTGAATATTACTAACTAAAGGAATAAACATACTAAAATGACTCTAGAAGACGCGCCTCAACAATCATCTAAGAGTGTAGCCGAGACATTTCCAGCCGATCGGATACGAAAGATCCTCGTTGAATTTGGATTTAATAAAGACGATGTTGCACTATGGGATGAACCCATTGAGGTTCCCTTTGGGGTTCCCTCAAGTCTTTTTATTGCTCGTACTGCTATCATTAGCGGTTTAAAATTTCAACATATTGACCTCTACCCAGAATTTGATTATATTCAAACACATGGTGGAGAAATCCCCAAATTTGTGAATAAAAAAATTCAGTCATTGAGCACAAAGCAAATTTTGGGTGGAGAACCCCGAAACACAATACCTGAAAACATATTCATATATGAATACATATATAAACCCAAAGAGCAAGTGCTCAATGTGGTTAGTCAAATAATGGACAAGTTTGGTAATACAAAAAAATTTCTCTATCGCGGAATCAATACTCATGATATTAGAGAAACTCTTTTAGAAGGGTTTATGGAGGTAAGAGGTCGGGCTTCTATGAGAAAAGATTTTGGGGTTGGTTTATATGCCACTCCAGATATTGAATATGCCATTAAATACGCAGGAAGGAATGGTTCACTCCTAGTTTTTGACTGGTCAGAACTCGATAGAGATCTTACATATAAGATTTTAGATGATTTGGAAGTATGGAAAGCGACAGTAAAAGGCTTTATTTGCCTAGGAAACAACAATAAACCGCTACCTCAACAACATTATGAAGACATTATTCAAGGTCCGATTTCCTCCAATTATGATGCTATCAGTCATTGCCATGAACCAGTACCTTTAGATACTGAACAAATTGTTGGAAAAACTGATTCAGGCATTAAGGCTTTTGCCAATCGTTTTTTTGCCATAGTATATTTGAGATAAGCACCACATGTATTGATTAGCGGAAACTTGACAATAATAATTGATTAAAGATATTTTCTTAATAGCGAACAATCTGTACACAAAATATATTAGGCCTTGCGTAATTTCACTTGAAGAAGAAATTTTTATTACTGCAAAACTTAGTAAATTTGATCTAAACATTAGGAATTCTATGTAATTGCATTATACTGTATAGTAACAATGTATTGTACTTTTACAAGTATTATTGGAAATATTAATTAATAAATTCATTCTTAAATGCGATTATTTTTTTCTGATACATCCGGCTTTATTAATATATGTTTAAAGTACAGCTCGCAAGAAAACACTATTTTTCACCCTTAATCAAAGATGGGATGATAACCCAAACATGTTAAAAAACACTACTCTTCTATCTTTGGAACTTTTAATCTTTTTTCGAATAAAATATGAGAAAAAAGGATTGCCGAGCCGGGGACACCATGTCACCAGGGCGCAGTAGAATGAGGCGTAGTATTACGCGGTTCCTTTGGAACTTGCTCCTTTTAAAACTTCGGCAATTACATAATCGTTTTCATCTACAGTTAGATTTAAGACGAAACCCGCCGGAGGGGTTGATTTTACCCGTGCTATCTTTTCTTTGCCTATAGTATTGAAGATTCTAAACATTTTTCGAGCTCTTTCCATTCTTTTTTTCAAAGCATCATCAGAGAACTAAGTCTCGGAAATTTCTTTTCTGACCTCATTTTTGACCAAAGCTATAACTCCTTCTTTACCGTAGGTGGGTTTTAACTCTTTATATCGATTAAATAAAGCTTCCCAAAATCAAAGTAGCTGGAGATAAGGTCACGAGATGTATCTTCGTTTTTTGTTTCGGCATTGTCTACCTTATCGGAGAGTTGTAAAAAAATACCCCTGGCATCAGTTGCACAACTTGATTCCTCCGAGATTCCACCAACAACAGGAATATCGGTTAATAATTCTTCTATAAGTTGCTTTAGCGTACTCGATACCTTTTTCCCACCGGATTTTTTAGCTTTTTTGCTCGAGGATTTTTCGGTAGATGACTTCCTAGTACGTTTTTTCTCGCAATACTTGGCTCTGCCGGAGTTTCTGTATCGTCAATTTCCATATCAGTTGATGGACATATAGGGCATAGCTTTCATGGATTATTGATGCAATTGTAATGCACGATATGCTTGCAGGTTAAATATACTAGCGGTTTCGGAGGACCTTGAAGTTGAGGGGAGAATCGAAAAAAGCTTACGGGTGGGAGACATGAAGAAAGATCTTTATAACATTTGGCGCAACTCAAAGTACTTTTAACCTGTTGAGTTGTTGTACCCTCAATCCCCCCATCCGTAAGATAGGGTAAATGTTTCGCCCATTGACTTGGATAAAGGTGAGATTCCACTTGATTGAGAGGGTTTGCCTTGCAAACCAGGTAATGGCAAATTGGAAATGATACCAAGGGCATCAGCTTGATCTAAGATTCCACATTCTTTCCACAGCCGGGAGCTGGACATGTGCTTGGAGTTCCAAGAAAAAGTTTGTTTTCGATACAGTTGAGAGGGGACTTTAAAATGTCATTGCCACATTCGGGGCATGAACCTAATTCTGGAAAATTGATATCTCTAACAGTTTTATCTTCAAGACTTTTGAGAATATTATATCCAAGGTTTCTAAGAGGGTCTCTCAGATTCTGAAATACTGCTCTTTTCTCTACCGCCATAATCGACTATGCTGTATTGGAAAGATAATAATAGATCACTATTATCTGTCTTCCCACATGAGCAAAGTAATGTTGTTCCATCTTTATAGATTTTTTTTCGCACAAGTCCGATGGATCATATCATCACAAACGTTTAAAACGAGCGATCTAGGCGGGTCTTCCGTTCAAATGGGTATATCACATTCTCCACATGACCCATAATCCTAGATAGTATTGTTGGATTTAATCGATTAAAAATCTGGCTCTTCACGAAGAATGTCCTCTGGAAGATACTTTAATATATTTAACGCAATCGATTTACATCTTAGTTGTACTTTATAAATATCTCTACTTTGTGTGTTGCTGATTGGGTCCATATTGATATCATCAGCAGTGATCGCTTCCGTATTAACTGAGCTCTCTTGGTTCTTCATACTTATCACTCTCATAGTCAGAAAAAATAGCTATCTTGCCTTTTTTCTTCGTCTGCTCAGAAAAAAAAAGGAAATAAAGTAACAATTATCTAGTCTTTTTCTGAATAATGTTTACTTACATATACCGATCATGAACATAGATAATAATTTTTTCACATTTTTTCAATTTTTTTCGCTCCATATGCTGATTTTGTCCTAGAAGAATATTTTGTTTATTGTTTTAGAATATGTTGTTAAACTGTTAAACTTAAAGAAAGATCTTTTGTACTTGTAATAGTCTTTCATAGATTCGTTAGCTTATGTTTTAATAGTAAAAAATGTAAAAATATAGATTTTGTATAGTATTAGACTAGACTATCTTTGCTCAAATTGTTTATTTACATTAGATTTCAATAAATTTATGAAATGAAAAAAGAATTATTCTAAATAAATGTTCCTATGCATATTTTTCTTAGATAAATATTTATTTTTATTTCTTTGCGAAAACATAACTGTTACACAAACCAAATCTGACCAATAAAATTTAACAGTACACCCTGGTTTCCCCGGTTTAAGATAAAGGTCTACACCCCCACCATGCTCTATATCAAGTAATCATTTTCACGCCACGTGAAATCCTATTTGTACCCCTGTTATCAATGTACACGCATCGGTCACTTTTTTTCATGATGACCACACTCAATTATTAAAGATTAAAAATGTTTTGTGACTTTATTCTTTAAAAAATTTTTTTTTTTTAACGATGTGTATGCATATTAATTCTAATAATTAACTCTGATTACTTTTATTTTCTTCAAAGAAAAAAAAATTGAAAAATGATAAAGTATAATAAATATCTTTATTCTTAAGTTGATTGATGATTTAATCTTCAAGACGAGATACCATTCACCATCTATGTAAAATGTGATAACGGACAATAATTAAATTAATTCTACTTTTTTTGTAAAAATGTTGACTTTGGACATAACAATAATAGTTACTAGGTATAAATGCAATAACAAATTCAAATAATCAAGAGATAGAAGATTATGCTGAATACGCTCAATAATTACTGATACACGATCGCTATTTTAGGTATATACGCTTTAAAGATTAAGGAGTAAAAATAGGGAAACCGTTTGATGGATCAGAGGGTTATATTACTTTGAACCACTCAAACAATGATGCAATATGCTATTAGATTTTTTTTATTTTTTTGGTAATGTTGTATAATCATATCATTATATTATCACAATAATTAAAAATCTTTAATGTTTGTTTGAAAGTAATTCTGTCAATATCCTTCTTCACAATCTTTACACTCTCTTAAAACTAACGGAAAATGATGTTCATTATTTCTTGAACTGGTTCCATTTGAACAAACAAATTGGTTTACCAAAGTTATCCTGCAATGTGATAAACAAATCGCTTTTTAGTTGTCACGGTATGCTAATTACACTACATACCTTTATTATCTCAGAATACAACCAATGGAAATCTTGAAGGCGTGATTAATTTTGCTTTGCATAATGAGAAGAACTTCGGTATATAATTCTAAAATTTCTTTGAAAAGTTAAATTGATACATTAAAGAATAGAGAGTACATGCAAATGAGGCGAATAGGTGAGCTTGTAACACTGGTCAAAGTAACATAGTTTCAATCTAGTTTCATCTATATGGAATGTGTCCAATTTCAATGATGTACTCTTAATATTAGTGAAATTTTCATTTTTTGGAAATTTCTTAGATACCCTACCTTATGGAAATTGAACAGACACCAGGATATCCATGATGGACACTGCATCACTTCGACTAGTGTAAAGTAAGTTCGTGAAATTCTTAAATATTCTGCTGAAGATTGGATTCAATTCTGTTTTGAATTATATGAAGATAGGTTTTATTAATTTCTTTAATATTTAATTTAACGATTAATTTAACGATTAATTTAACGAAATCTGTAATCTGTATGTAACATAAAATATTATCTAAAAATAATTTAATTATAATAACCATATATCTTGATAAACTATTAAAACCGCAAGATGTTGTGCTTTGATTCATAATTCCATTTTCTGAAATAATAACGTTAGTACTTAATAGATAAAGGTTGTTCATAAAACATAATATCTTACTATAAAAAGGAATAATACTGTATATGTCTATATGAGTTATATCAATCATAAAATTATGAGTCACGGAATTTTTTGACTAACTTTAGTGTCATTTGTTATGAATTATGACTCGTATGATATACATAGCATACGTTCGTTAGCTCTGCATTACTTATTATTATTGTAAATTAATAAATTAAAAAGATCAGTTTGTTAAGCAAATTCTTTATTTTATCACTTTCCTAAGAAATTAAAGGTGACAGTATTAGAATCTTTATTAATAATATTTTTTTACGTCCATAACATTCATAGCATCTGGTGATATGAAAAATGTAATAAAGAAATAATCAGTATTGGTTTTAATTTTTTTGATTGAAAAATAATACAGTCACTACGTATATGACCTATCAAAAATGACCAAATGACATCCCAAGTCAAATCACATTGATGTAACCTTTTATAAAAATGCATTGCAGAAATCTTATCATGTGATTCTATCTAATCGAAAAATAAAAAAGATTCGGGTAAATGATCAAATGCAAAAAAATTTCATATTTTCATTATTTTCATAGGATATTGAAGTGTTTAAAAGCTAGTTGATTTAAATCACAAATTTAACTTAAATTTTTGGGTTTATTATTTAATTATTATGGATAAAAAAATTTTTATTGATACAAATATAAATTGTCAGATATACTGATATACAGTACATAAAATACTTTTAAAGCCCAAATCAGATCATGAAAAATTAGGCAAATAAAAATTTGGTTTAAGTCCCGAATTTATTATTAAGCAATCAACAAAATGAACCCCAAAAAAAATTTTAACCAAAATCTTGCGTCTAACCAATTTTCCCACTATCTAACCAATTTTCCAGTATGAAGGTCGCGTCATTATTTGAAATATGCTTACATTTATACCAATAAAATAAAATAATGGCTGATAGTAATACCGATGATATTTTGTGCTCTCTTTGTGACAATAAGGGGATTTAAAAATAGTCAAGGCACCAAAAAAGATATATTATTGTGGAATGGAAAGAAATGTTTTAGTTGCATATGAAAAAGCTGGTCAATTGAATTGACAGACAAATTTTGTGATCTTAGATTTCTTAATATATTCATCAAATAACTTGGATAGAGCAGACGAGCAGTACGGTAATTCTAAGAAATTTTACAATTTGATAGTAGTTTACGATTAGATTAAATTTACGCATTTGTTTACATTTTTTCTTTATTGTACACAAAATAGTTTTCTAAATAAAAAGGAAAATAAATAAAATAAAACATGAAAAAGCACGTGATCTATCTACGTTATTCACATATTTGATAAAAGTTACTAAGTAATAATTTGACAGGACAAATTATCAAAAACTTCAGCTCTTATTTCTAACTCTTTTGTTATTTTACTTTCTTTAGAATTATTTTCGGGGTCAATACTATTAAGTATTGAATTTATTTCGTAAATTNCTGGNCTGTCTTCTGGTTCATATTTCCAGCATTCTATAAAAAATAAATGTATTAATATTAGATACTGTATAATCATTTCGATAAAAAATTAAAANTTAAAAATTATTNTGNAATAAAATATTATACTTACTTTGATAGAGTTCAACATATTTACAGTTTGTGGTTAAAATAGGAGTTTCTCTTTTACCATTAATAATTCCTAATGTTAACATATCATTTTTTGTTTCTGAATCAAAAGGTAGTTTACAACTTGTTAATTCCCAAAATAATACTCCCAAACTATATATATCAGATCTTTTGGTTAAATTACATGAAGGATCGTTAAGAATTTTAGGATCCATATAAGTCATTACGCCATACGCTTTTTTATGGCAAACTGATCCTTGTAGGCGTGANCATCCAAAATCTGCTAATTTTACTGTATGGTTATGTATTAAGATATTATTGGAATGCTAAATAAAAAAAATGTATTAATGTATAATTAAGATAAATTATAAATCCAGTTTTATCAATATAATTGAATTAAACTTACAAGATCTCCATGTATAATTTCTTTATCATGTAAACATAAAATTGCACTCGTGATTTCTTTAGCAAACTTTAATTGACTTTCCCATTTAAAAGTTGTAGCATTGTCCTTTAAATACTTTTCTAATGTTCCACCTTCTGCATATTCAAGAACAATCGAATAATTTTTTTCACCTAAAAAAAAGAGTATATAATAATTTTAAGTATTTGTTTGGATAATTTTATTTATTTAATTATTTATATTAATAAATTAATATTTTACCTTCAAATTTCGTAACTCCACAAAATTTAATTATATTTGGATGAAAATCAACCATTTTCATTAAACGAATCTGGAAAAATGAATATAATTTATCTAAATATCCTAAACAAATATTACATAAACAAAATTATATACACACCTCATTGTTAATTTCATTTTCATTAACAAGAATTTTTTCTTTGTCAAATTTTTTAATTGCAAATTTTGATTGTGTCATTTTCCAACATGCATCATGAACTGAAGCAAATCCTCCGGAACCAATTATAGAAAGAATCTGGAAACCTTGTGGATCATGATAACAATAATCTTCGAAATGCAGCTGTTAATTATAATAAGATTAAAATTATCAATCTGTGGGCGTTGCAGATCTGCAGCAATTAATCCGTATGAGGTATTTTGCAAATATTCTAATTGGGATATTACCTAATTGGGAATATATGCTGCGAAAAAAAAAACCATTTTGGGATCTTCCAGAGATCTTTTCTTTTTAGGAAAGCAGTTTTCAGACTTTTGGGTTTTACAACAGAATGTGGCTTGGTGTAATTTGTACTACTTTAGACTTTCGCTGGCAGGTGTACGTGTTTAGAATTAATTTTTTTTTGTAGTTAAATTTTAACAATCACCCATAAATATTTTAACGAAAGTTTGACGATTTAAGTTGTCCGAATAAAGTGAATATACAAATAAGTATATATCCCATTATCACCCCACGGAAAATTTTTTTTTATTGTCGAAAATAGGTTCTTATATCCAAAGGAATCAGTTTTGTCAAAATAAAAGCAAAACAGATAGCAGAAATATTTTTCATGATCCTTTTATATGAAATTGAAACTGGAGTAGAGTTGAAGATGTTAAATATGTAAAATATGCATGCAAAAGTACGAAAAGTACGTCAATGTGCCAATTATAGATAATTGCATGTGATCATCGTATTTTCCATATTGCTTTTTTTTAAAAAAAACTACTTCAGAACTACCTTTTTCTATAAAAACTAATTTTTTTCATTATCAAAAATTTACTTTGTTGCAATGAATGAGGCCAATTAAATAAATTTCACGTACCGGAATTGACGATCAGTCAGTTTTCAAAAATGCGAATCGATGTTTTTAATTTTACATTTCCATTTTAAATCAATGCATGAAGCCATTTATTTGTTTGTATGTTAAAATCTTGAATAATTGTTTCAGACAAAATAAATAAGTATTATAGCATCACAGCATTCTTTAATAATGTGTTTATATACTGTATCTTAATGTCCCAATATAAATAATTTCAAAATATCTTCTATAATAAATTTATCTATGGTGTTCCATTAAAGTCAAAAGTGCAACATTTTAAAATCCAAAAAAAAAAATTGAAAATCGGAAAAAAATTTGAAGTTGAAAATTTTCAAATTTTCCTAACTTTCTAGCTCTGATTTTCTAATTATCAAAAAAAAAAAAAAAAAAAAAATTCTAATTAAAAAATTATTTTGTTTTTAACATACAAATCAGGAAAATTGAAAAAAAAATTTCATAAATCCGATTCATCAAATTTACTTGACATACTGTACATATATATAATAATTAAAAAATTGAATTTTTTTTTCAATTTTACATTGGTTTGGTATTTACAATATTAAAATGACGATAAATATGGTCAATGTTGATTAAAAAAAAAAATTTTTTTTTTCTTTCTTCGAACGCTCAATTTGAATTTTAAATTTCAAAAAAAAAGTATTTATTATATTTTATTATTTTGGACGATAAATCATGACTTAAAACAGTCCAATTTAAATAGTAATACATTATTATAAACTTCGATTTTTAAAACATAAATATAATCATGTCACATTGTCACAAGTAAACTCCATTGATAATAATTTATGTGAGCAGAATGTTTTAGTTTTGAATTCTGATTTGAATTATTATGAAAAAAAAGCCAATTTAAGGATTATAAACTTATTTTATGTAGTTGGAAGGGTTATCTTTGATGCTAGCACTTGGGGTATGGGAGAGAATCAGAGCATATTAATATCTAAGGAGGGTTTTATTTCAGTCCCATTCTGAGGGCTCATATTGCGTAAGTGTGACAAGCAAGATTTTTCCATATAATGGTGAAGAATTTATTCGTCTTTATGTATACCACCTATGTGCACTGATATACGTTAAATAAAGAGTGAAAATTGTAATCAAACAATAAATAATAAAAATTGTTTTGTAAATGTTGTGAAAGTCTAGTGTTCCAATCCGTTAAACCATTATCCTCCGGATTACGGATATCCGTCCAAAAATCCAGATATTTTGGATAACGGATAATATCGGAAAGGATTTCTCAGATAATTGGATAATGGACAATTGTGGATCATTTAGACATTGTCCATCACATAAATTTGTTTTTATCCGTATCCGATTATCCTTCGGATATCCGTCGGATATCTGACGAATATCCATAACTTGGCAGATTTTCCGGATGACGGATAATGATCGGATCGGATAAACGGATCACGGATATCCGCGGATTGGAACACTGTGTGAAACTAACGAAGAAGAAAAAACCGCATTAAATATGGAAAAATGTAATGAATATTTTCAAGCAAATACGTATCTCATTGGGTGTAAATATTGTAATAGATACAAGATAGTCAACTTTCAGATGGTAACATATTAGAATGGATTCCATATGATAGAATTAATGATATTACATATATAGCTGAAGGAGGCTTTGCTAAAGTATACTCAGCTACCTGGATAGTTGGAGAAATTAAAAAATGGAAAAAAAAAATCTAATCCTAATATCTGGGAAAGAGATGGTCCACAACAAGTTGCTTTAAAAGTATTCAATAATTCATCAGACACTATAAGCAAAGATTTTATAAATGAGGTTTGTAAAATAAATAAATATCTGAAATTTGCTACTTTTATACATTTTTTATTCAATTATTTTTTTAAAATTATAGATGAATTTTTTCACAAAATGTGATGGTTATGCTGGTGTAGTAAGTTGTTATGGAATTACTAAGATGCCTAATACACAGAATTATGCATTAGTATTATGACTTTTTGAAAATAGTTTACGTTCTTTTTTATCTCTTTTGGACTTTTTCATAACCATAGAAATAATTTAATTCATAAAGATCTTCACTTGGGTAATGTTCAATTCAAATATATATGTATTAGTGATTTCGGATTTTGCAAATCAGCAGATGAAACAAATAGTAAAAAGATTTATGGAGTAATGCCATATATGGCACCTGAAATATTACGTGGAAAAGAATATACAAAGAAATCTGATATGTATTCATTGGGTATTATAATAATTTCTATAATTCCTCCATTTAATGATGAATCACATGATTATTATCTTGCATTGGATATTTGTCGTGGTAAACGTCCAAAAATAAGAGATGAGACACCAGACTTTCTAAAAAAATCAATTCAAAAATGTTGGGATGGAATTCCAGAAAATCGTCCAACTTCTGAACAAGTTTTTAATGAAATATTAAATAATATTTGTGTAGATAATCAGTATTTAAAATGTTCAAAACAAATTGAAGAATTACCAGAATTAATATATGATTTTGCTCCCATTACAAAATTAACAAAAACACAATTATATAAAACACATACTCAAGCAATTTATACAAGTCGACTTCTCAATTTATCGAACCTGTAAATTGTTCAAATCAGGAAGCATTTATATCTTCAAGAAATACAGCAGGTAAATTATTTATAACTATTGTTTTTTTTTTATTTAATTAAAATTATTAAAATTATTTTTTTATTTAATAAAAAGAAGTCAAATCTGAATGTTTTGATTGTATAATTACTGATTTAAGTAAATTAGGTAAGAAAATATTTTTATCTTGTTTAGATATTATTAGTATTATTAAACTAACTAAATTAATTTATTGATGTTTTGATATTTAGATATTAATGATGAAAATAAAAAAAACAATATTTTTCGAATTTTTTATAATTTTTTATTTTATATTTATTTATTTCATAACCTATTTCCAATATTTTATTATAAAATTATAAAATAATAAAATAAAATTATTTTTATATTTGTTATAAAAATTAAAATTCGGATGTCATCTTCCTCAAAGATATCAAAGTTATAAAAATACCTAAATTAAGTTGATTTATTTTCGTTAGCAAATTTTTTAATGGATAAAATTTCGTTCAACACAAAAACGTTACAAATTTTTGATATTTAAGTAAATGAATGGCATAATCTAAATAAAAAAAAAAGTTTTCAGACTTCCAGCTGAATGATCTTTTTGAGATTATTGACCTTAAATATTATGAAATTTTTTTTGTCAGTGTTGAACAAATTGTCCAATTAATTGATATGATGTATTGTATTTATTTTTTAAATCAAAATTAATAAAGATCAAAGAAAATGAAATAAATAAAATGAGCACGATAAATACATGAGATATATATTCTATGTATTCTGAATTTTTTCGTTTCAATTTTCCTTCATTAATTAATAAAATTAATTAATTACGAGTCCAAAATATTACATGTAAAAATAAAAATCAATAATCATCTTTAGAATTAATATCAGATATTAATCTTTGTAAAATTTATACGTTGAGATTCTATAAAATAATAAAGTTAATTATATTAAAATTATTACCTATAAGATTAATTAATAAAGATATTGAATTATGATTACCTGAGATATCATAACTCATAAGCATTTTTTTTATTTTGGAAGATTTTTATAATATAAAAATTTATTTATATAAATGGCTTGAGAATATGTAGTGTATAGAGAGCATCAGTAGATACTGGTGTTAAAAAAAATTTTTTAATTTCATCGTCATCAAATGCTAAATTAGATTTATAAAGTAATTTTAATTCAATAATTCATCTTGTACAGTATTATCTATTAACTAAGAATTTTTAATTCCGAATCTATAATTATTACTTGAGTATATTCTTTCCCTCTTAAAATTTCAGAAGCTAATCAAGGTACTCAATATCTTTTTCATTTTGAAAAAAATTTTTATCAGTCGAAATAATCCAAAATAAGTGACTTAAGTATAACCATCAGAATGTAAATCATGAATTTTGAAACATCTGTTGTAGCCCAAACACTACCATGTCCCAAATCAAACTTGGGAAAACCTTATATCCGAAACTTGACCATGTCCCAAACTAACCCAGTCTTAAATGGTAGTTTG
>QKYT01000602.1:25012-47527 GCA_003550305.1 Glomus cerebriforme | reverse complement strand
ATAATTAACCAGTCTAATTGCATATAAACGAGGAAAATGAGTAATTCGGTTAATAATTATTGAATACTTTTCATCATTATAAGAAAAGTTAATAATGTTCTTAATTTTTCCTTGAATATTAGCTCTTTTTATTATTTCTTTTTGCAATTCTGTTGGTTTGAAATTTCCCATATTTCCTTATTTGAGATAAATTCTTATTTAAAAGTTAATTTGGGTGCTTTTAAAAAGTATTCAAATATTTAAAAAAATTGAAACCGCTAGTAAATTATTATAACAAGAGATATAGAATTGGAAAATTTTTACAAGTCGAAAACCTAAAAAACATAGTTTATGTTTAATTCATATAATTACATAAACAATATTAAGAAATAAATTTATTGTTTAGTTGTTTATATTGTACAGCAGCATTCTCGTCAATTCTTTGATAAGGACTGTGGAACGTGACATAATTGGATTAAAACCAAAAGCGGAACTGCGGAAGAATTTCTATCACATTTTTCAGGTAATTATGATCAGCATGTCTGGACATTAACATTTTGTTAAGCGATATAAATTAGGATAGATAATAATACTGTAAATAGTAATTAAAGTATCGGATTTACAAATAGTCAGAGGCTCAGAGTTATTTATTGTATTTTAATTTTAATTTCTTTTGTGTGAAATACTATTTTTCGGCCAGTTGAGATGGTTAGAATTGTTATTCTTGTAATTAACATTAATTATTTGACGACAGAAAAAGAATTGCTTAATTCCTTAAAATTTATTATAAAGCATTGCCTCCTTTTGTTTCATATCAAAATTATCATTACCTCTTCTTCAGTATTTTTATTATCTACAAGAAGCAACTCATCTACGCAATTAACATTTGACTGACTAGTAGTCACGTGATTGGAACAAAATTTCAACCAATGTGATATTTGGCCGGTATTATGGCATTGAGAAATTAACTATGTGATTTTAATTTGTTAATTGTTTACTAATCATGCAGTTAAAAAAAGAGCGATGAATGGGACAAATTTAAAAAATTTTGTATCGATCACGCGATTGAATGTTTGAAAAATCATGGCGAAATGTAATAAATATATTTAGAAAATTAGCTGAATAAATTATTGTACGAATTTTTGGCAAGTATTTAACAACAAATCAAATATAGTAGTATGTTGAGCGAAATTTCTTTCGATATATTGAAATGCTGATCAACGAATTAAATCAAAAATAGGTATATCTTAAATTGATAATAAATTCGTGTTTAAAAGGCGAGCAATATAAAGAAAATTAGAAGTTTTTTTTTTTTGCGAAAATTTTACCACTCGCAATTACCACGTTTCTTTATCTAACGCTTTAATTAGGTATCTCTATTTTTGTGATAATCAACAATCGCTGCAAGACATTTTTTTCTTACAGATATGTTTGCAGATCAGCAGATGTACGGGAAAAATTAAAAAGAGAAAAATTGATGTTTATGTTGTTCTTTAAGTCTAATTAAGCTTTTTAAAATTTCTACTCTAACATACTTAAATAATATTTATATGCAATCCTTCCAAATTTTGCTTTGAGTAGGATTTTTAAGGTTCCTTTGATGATAAATTTTGTAAAGTGGGAGTTTACTTAGTTGAATTCGGAATAATGGAACTTGAACAATTCCTCAAAGTAAGTTTAATCATGGAGAATTTTTTTTAGTATTTTATTATTATTATTTTTTTTTTTAAAAAAAAAGTATTTTAGGAACGTAAATTTGGTAATTTTGGAAAATTTGCTAAATATTACTGCAGATGATTGTTCCCGCACCAGCATCAGTGTGGAATTTCAAGCAGAATTAATAAAATGTTTCGTTATCTGTTATGAGTTAGTATAGAGACAAGCCGGAATTTTATTTTTATTAATCTTATTGCCATCGATCTAATTAAATAGTAATTTGATCGTCTAACCTTTTCTTTTTTTACTTCAAACTTTTTAAACTTTACTTGTAAAGTGGGATAAAAAAATTTAATAAAGTGTAATGAGCGTTAACTATGCGAAGTCTTCCGAAAAAACATAATATATCTGTTCACATCACGTGATGAAAATAAACATTTCGCACGATACTTGCTACATGGTTTAAACCATTGAGTAACATCCGTTAAAAAAATCTGCCGGAAAAAGTGTAAATTTGAGTAAATTAAATTACCAAAAATAGTATCGAATGAAAGAATCAGCCTTATGGAATTTTAGGGCGTATCTTCATTTGACAATTACGAATCAAAAATTATAATAATGAAACTAAATAAGGTATGAAACAAAGAGGAATGGGACCGAGTTATTAAAAATGGAATCGAGACAAAGCGATATTTTACAACTAATTTACACAGAAGTATCACATGTTTCACCATTTTCGGCTGGGACCCTTTAAATTTTCTACAATAATTTGAAGTAGTGATCAGCGTGCTTCAATTAAAGTCACGTGACTTATTTCGGAATAAACACTTCGAGGAACGTTGTTACGATATTCGAATGCAATATTTAACTGCAATGAAACGGAGTTTAATATAATATATAAATAAGAAGAACGAGCTCATAAAGATTTCAAAACGTTTTTCGAATTTTTATTGAAAATAATTTATTCAATTGACAGTTAATAAAATTTGTTTTTTTTTCCGCTAATCAAATATTGTTTCTTCAGTTGGCTCAATGCTCGAGAATTAAACTAATTAATTATTTTTTTATTTATTCTTCAGTGAATTATAAACTTAGATGACCAAGAATATCCCTTTATATTCTTTTTACCTTTTTTTTTCCTTTGAAATATTTCAAAAATTGAAAAATTTAAATAAAAATCTCTAAAATACTTCTATTTCTTTATCCAATTGATAGGATGTATCAAATTTGAAATTTTTAATTTATTACGGTTATTTTTACGAAAGAAAATTAATTTGAAAGAATTTTTGCACTCATGGGTACGTTTAAATTAGTTATTAAACCTTTTAGCAAAATTGGCGAAAATTTATTCTAATCTTTGTTTTTTATTTTATTTTATTATATTTTTTAGTGCAAAATCTTGGTACATTTACCTGATAGTGACAAATCATCTCCAGAATTATCGGATTTTCAAATGGATTCAATTGATGAAAATGAAAATACATTTGAAATAACACCTACTTCTTCAAACTTATCTGAAAAAATACTTACCGATACCTCTGATACTTCTTCAAATTTATCTGAAAAAACACTTACACCAATTATAAATATGCCAAACTCATGTGAAAAAATATTTAAAAACGAAGATACTTCTGTGAGAACACTATATTACCCAGATGAGATGAAACCTATAAAACCATAACGGAACCTTAAGAAGAAGTTCTAAAAAATATACTTACATCACGTGACAAATGATAGAAAATTTTATTATCGTTGAATGTTAAATCAACATCCATTAGAAAAAAAATTCCATTAGATAAAGTGTAAATTTAAGGAGTAAAATTCATTCAAA
Source organism: Glomus cerebriforme (assembly GCA_003550305.1). Taxonomy (NCBI): domain Eukaryota; kingdom Fungi; phylum Glomeromycota; class Glomeromycetes; order Glomerales; family Glomeraceae; genus Glomus; species Glomus cerebriforme. Next base: position 44,061 of record QKYT01000602.1, on the reverse strand, counting down.
TTGATTTAATTAACTTTTAAAATTAACCAAAATAGACGCGAGTTGAATGAAACATTAAGTCCTTAAACTTTAAAAATGAAGCTAAATAAGGGTATGAAACAAAGAGGATTAGTAATTAAAAATGGAATCAGAACAAAGCAATATTTACAACTAATTTACACATATGTATCGTAAACGTCATACATATTTTCGTCGATATCCATTATTTTTTAGGGGAGACTCTTTAAATTATTATTTTTTTTCGGAATAAACATTTCGAAGGAAGTTGTTAAATATACGAATACGATACCTTTGGCTTGGAGTTTAATAATGAATAAATATAAAGATGTATTAGTAAAAAATCTAGTGGAAAGAATTAATAAAATTTGTTTCTTACAAAACCTTTTGATTTTTTTAAGAGAAACATATTTTAATACTAAATTTTACTTTGTTTTTTTTCTGGTTGGGCGAGAGCATTTAATTAAATTATTTTTTTTTCTGAGATTTTATTTATTCTGTGAATCACAAACCTTTCAGGTCAGCGACTTATAAAAATTATTTTGATCCTAATAAAATAAAGAGCTTGAACGAGAAACTAAGCGGAACAACGGATAAATCATTGTTGCTTTTGTAAATTAGAAATAATAAAAATAACAAGAAATAAACATGACATTTCTATAAATGATAAAATAAAAATATTGATGTATTAAAATATTAGATACTATTGAAAATATCTTTTATTTAAATGATAACGATGAAATTTAAGATAAAAGTGTCACAATATATCATTCAAAAGTATTATTATAAAAATTATATTGGATATTTTATTTTTGTATAAAAATTTTTAATCATTAATGATAGTCTAAGGGTAAATTAAAACTTTAATAAAATTCTAATTCAAAGACATTTGATCATTCAGGGTGGATTTTTAAAATACAGTAAATAAATAAATAAAAAAAAATATCGTTTGTCTATTTTAAAATATACTGTATATATATTTACATTGCATATTTTTAATAATTATTATAAAATATTCTTCCCTTATATATACAAATAATGAAGTTGACTGTTTTTTAAATTGGTTTAAATTTGAAAATATATTGTATTGTATCTGCATTTTCATTATGAAATATATACAACACATAACAATTATAATAAATTTTTATATTAAAATTTACTAACTTTATTAAGTATTTTGACAATGAGATTTCGTATGTCAATCGATTATACTGTGAATTAAAAGTCCAAGTATATAATATATATATATATATAAAATTAAATATAAAAAAAAAGACAGATAAACACATCTTCGTGTTTTGTAAATAAATTACTTGAATGCTTTGAATGTAATATTACTCATTCTTTCAATATAAATATATAGATTATATTAAAGAAATTTTAATTTAAATAAAGGATCTTTCGCTTGTTGCCTTATTTCATTTTTTTAAAAATCAAAATTGTTTATTCTCATTGTTAATAATAATAATCTCTTGTTTATAATGAATCAAAAAAAAAAACAACGTTTTAATGAGGAAGTATGTGAAAATTTTGTAATAATAATAATAATTTTTTTTTTTCAACCAATTTATTTATTAAGAAAAAATCGTTACATCTTGATAGGATGATAAAATTATTCTTGCTCGTATGGAAGAGTTGGGGAACGTTCGTAACCCATTCGTAATAATCGCTCAAGTGCTTTCCAATTTTACTCCTAAACAAATTTGTAATCGCTGGCGTAATTACACTAACCCTAAGTGTAAATATTATTGTTTTTAATTACTCGTTTCTTTAAAAACAAAATTTGATTTTTTTTTCTTCTTCATTTATTAGTATGTCGTGATCCTTTGAGAAGTGATGAAAAAAAGTTTATTAACGATTGGATTTCAAAAAGAAAACCATCAATGAAAGCTAAATCTAAAATAAATAAACCACTAAAGGCTAAAAGTGATTCAGGAAAAATTATAAAAAGATCAAGACATAAAAGATATGAAAAAGTAATAGAATGGAAAATTCTAATTCAAGATTTAAAAGAAAAATTTGGATTTCTTCGTTCTGAAAATGACATAAAAAATTATTGGTATTCAAATCTAAGAGGTGAAGTGGAAAAACATGAAGGATACGAAGAAAACTGTGATCTTTCTTTTGAGGACGATGAAGAAGATGATGATGATCTTAATTCTCTTGATGATGATGTGATTATGTCATCCCCTCATAAAGGTTCTTCTAATTCAAGCACAACATGCATTACTACACCCCTCGTGTCTCCTTTTTGTGGTTCTCAACGACTTTTTTGTACCAGTCCTTTTATTTCAAATAATTCTCCACGATCTTCACCTCCTTCAATTAATCCTCCACGATCTTCATCTCCTGCCCTTTTTATTTCAAATAATCCTTCACGATCTTTTTATACCGCCCCTTTTATTTCAGATAATCTTCCACAACCTTTTTGTACCGCCCCTGTTATTTCAAATAATTCTCCACAACCTTTTTGTACCGCCCCTGTTATTTCAAATAATTCTCCACAACCTTTTTGTACCGCCCCNATTATTTCAAATAATTCTCCACGGCCTTTTTATACCACTTCTTTTATTTCATATAATTCTCCACGACATTTTTGTACCGCCCCTTTTGTTTTAAATAATCCTCCACGATATTTTTGTACCGCCCCTGTTATTTCAAATAATCCTCCAAAATCTCTGTGTTCTTTCTGTAACGATTCTACATATAGTAAACCTCATAGTCACATATTACCTCCCGGCCCTTTTGGTTTCTCGACCGCTATATGATTATTAACAACAAGTATTACTTCCATATCTCTTTGTGGTTATTCTAGACAAAATCGTGCATTGCCTTCCATCTTAGATATTCTTATATTTATTCTACAGTACACCACTAAGACGAAATATTGTATCCACCCTATTATTGTTATATGTTTGTTTGCTTTTACATTTATTGTTTTCTATATCTTTTTTTTTTCTTTTTTCCTCCTTTTTAAATATTTTATATAATTTCGATTTGGATGACTATTTTGCAAAAAAAAAAAAAAAAAAAAATCATTAGTAAATTTAATACTTATATATCCTAATTTTTTTTTGTCTCTCTTAAATTTTTTTTTAAATATTTTTAGGTTTCTTGATGGCTGTTTTGCGTAATAATGTAATAATAACTTTAATAATAGGCTGAATTTTCATAATCTTCTTTTTCTTTTCTCTTTCTTAAATATTTCTTTCGTATATTCTTTTTTCACTTTTAGGTTTTGGATACATATTTTTGGATTTTATGATATTCCAAAAAAAAAAATTAATATTAATATAATACCTACACTTCTATATTCTAATTTTCTTTTTCTTCTCTTCTTTCTTAATTCTTTTCTTTTATATACTTCTGGTTTTTTGGCGGTTTTAAAATTAATAATGCTTATTACTTTATCTCCTTTTTTTTTTCTAATTTACCGGTTTGAGTATCAAAAAAAAATTCTTAATTTTCATTTTTGGGCATTTTTGGACGGTTAATTAGAAGATTTATAAAAATTCTTTTCTTTTTTTCTCTTTTGCATTTTTTTAGATGGTCTATTTTATATTATTTTTTTTTTTAAAAAAAAAAAAAAAAAAAAAAAAAACAAAATAAAACAAGTTTTACAATGTAGTTTCACATATTGTGTGAGTTTTTTTTTATTATAATTGTTAAAAAGAGAACGAAAGTTTCTAAAAAGAAAAAAAAATGCACAACGTAAAATACAGTATCGGTTCTTGTGTAAGTTGTGTAACCAGAATATGCGTTTTTACTTCGTCGTTTTAGACGATTATACCTTATGTAGTTAGCATAAATAAATAAGTAGTTAGTTCATAATTTGATCAAATATGAATTTTCCTTAAAATTGGTCACGTTTATTATCTTATAATTTTTAGTATTTATATAAATTCATTTCAACTTCTTTGTCAGTTTTCTTTCTTCATTCCTATCTTTAACATCTGCAACGTTTGATACTCGTTCACAATAGCCTCATTTATAATAGTGTAATTTAGATACGTTGTTGCAAAGTAGTAACAATATGATTGCATTACTGTAACTGCAAAATAATTGAATAGAACCACAAAACCACCACGCCACCACTACTGTACGAAATTGATAATCACTTCTATCTTTTATAGTGAAACCATAGAAATAGGCGATATTCTTTATTGCCCGAGATTTTCATATAATAGTTGGGATATGTCATAGCCTTAATCTTGTTTGTCAATGTAAATATATTGGTGATGATTTCTAACTCTAGACAACTAACCCTAAACATGTATTATAGACAAAGACTCGTAATTGGAGCTCATGCTATGGTGTCTTCATTAATTTAGATCATGAATGAAAATTTTTCTTTATAGCATAAGATTTAACTATAATGGGATATGTCAAATAAAAGGAGGTTAAAATTTGGCTAGATTTTATCATGTGTTGTAATGTAAGCCTTATAATTTTAAAAGATATTTACTGTAATTACGAAGATTCTTTTAAATTATAAATTATTTAATGTATTTAACAATAATTTCAAAGATTTTTTATATTAAATATATCGATAATAATTTTCACAGTCGTAAAAATAGAGATTTTATGAAGAATATAACATAAGTTTAGCATGTCAGGAGATTCATGGGCTATCAAAAAAGTTTACATAAAACATTTTGTTTGCGGATGACATAATTGTACGCCTCGGTAAATTTTTGACAGAAGAATAAATCCGGTTTAAACCGGTTATCGTTTAAAATTAATTTAACTGATTGGTGACTCGAACATGATTATTATTTTATTGTAAAAAATCGATTAATCTTTGGAATTTATTAAAAAAAATTTTTACATAGGACTATTTTTTATTCTATAAATACTTTGTATTATATAATATTTGAAAATTATATACAGTAAAATGAAATTATAAATTTACCTGAATTAATGATATATGTTTGGCCTAAATTACTTAACTGAATTAAAAGCAAAGATCAATCGTCAGCTGACTGATAAAAAAAAAAATTTAATAATATTATTAAGATCATTACGGGTGCAAATAATGTAATTTATTTTTTTATTTTAAGATAAAAAAGGAGCGTAATATCTGTAAAACAAATTTCCAAAAACAATGTAAATAGGTATGTAGGTAGGTAGTGTAGGTAGTGTAATACATATTGTACTCATATTGTCATATTGTCTACTTGCATGACATTCAAAAGGTTCTATATTTGATATCCCATTTAGGTCGAGGACAACATTAATATTTATTTATTTTTTGAAAGCTTTTTTAATTGTATTTAAGTAGTAATATTAAAATTATGGCGCAGAATCTCAAGAATTTTAGAAGACAAATTTATTAATAAAACCAAAAGTGGCAAATTATAAAAGAAAGGAACCAAATTAAAATGGAATTAGAAAAGGTATATTTACGTTACATGCATTTTCATCAAAGCATGAAAGGGAAAGTTTGAATGAACCTTTCAAATATTTTATAAAAGTAATAAAACAGAGTTGTTAATATATAAATAAGAAGTAAAAATCCAAGAATTTCGAATTTTTCTTGGTTAGCTAGTATTATTTTTATGACAAATATTTATTAAATACATATTTTGTTATTTGAATATAATTCAGCCATAAAACAAGCGTTGTTAATATTTCCTTAAGATGCGATAAATTAACCAACATGAATTGTTAAATAAAATAATTTTTTTTTTTGAAGTTTAACCAAATATATAGTCTTTTGAATGTCGCGCGCCTAACCTGTCTATCCCTTTCTTTCAACATTTAATTTAGATACATCAGCTTCTTTTTTTTTTGCATTTTATAATAATATAAATATATAAATATATACTAATCTTTTAATTTTAATTTATCTAAAAATATGTACTTTTAATGATATTTATATTAAATAAAAAGTTACTTTATCATAAAAAAATTTTTATGTAAAATGCTGAAAATAAGAAAAAATTTTTAAAATAAATAAAAATAATATAAAATGTTGATTATAAATTTTCGCTTTTCTTTTTTAATAAAATAAACAAACTAAAATGTTAAGTTATTATTATCCCTAAATTTGGTAAACATTTCACTAAGATTTATATTTAGTAAAATCGATGTATCGCGTAACTCGTAAATATGGTTATAATTAATTTTTTTTTCTGATTAAGAACTTTTAAACGTTCTGAAAATCTGAACTTGTATCTTTGCATGTGGCTAATCTTCAATCTTTTCATTTTACAATAAAAAAAAAAAAATCGAAATGAAAGCTTCTTTCATTTATACCTCTATTAGGATAAATATGATTTAGAAGATTTAAGCTGGTTTTTTTCGCCGTAATATTTTTTTTTGTCATTTTAAACTGGTTTTTTTCGCCGTAGTATTTTTTTTTTTTTTATCATTTTAAACTGGTTTTTCGAAAGGCTGAAGTAATCTGACAGCAACAATTTGACGATAATATATTTTAAAATTAATAAAGTCATTATTCCCTTTTTTAAATCTTTTACGAGGAAAAACTTACGCTTTTGTTCTTTATTCAATTGTCCCTTCTGATTTTTTAAAAGAAAAACAAAATTTTTTAAAAAGACAAAATTTTATCTTGTTTACGAGTTCTTTTATCGTTATCAATATGTTAACGGAAGAACAAGTAAGCTAAAAAAATTTTTTTTTTTAGACAAAAAAAAAAATCATTGTTTTATTAAATTATTTTTTTTTTTTTTGTAGAAATCTATTTTTTTGGCAGAAATGAAACGGTTCGAACAACTTAAACGTAATGAGCCTATTCGTGATCCATACGTAAGACTTAGTAGAATCCTTCCATTCACTGCCCGTCAGTTATGTACCTATTACCGTAACTATGGTAATCCTAAACGTAAGTGATTACGTAAAATTTTAAACCTTTCTTTAAAAAATTTGATAAAGCTTTCATTTTTTTTCTCTTTATTAGTATGCCATGATCCTTTGGATGAAAGAGAAAAACAATTTATTATAAATTGGATTTCGCTCTATAGAAGAGGAAAATCGATATCATGGATGAGATTGATAAAAGATTTGAAAAGCCAATTTGGTCTTTTCCGTTCCGAGAATGCGGTAAAGAACTTTTACTACTCGAATCAAAGGTCCGGAGCTGCTGAAACACCTGCATTGCCTTCTATTTCTTTTATGTTGACCTTTAACTTTGTTGAATATACATCATTAAATCTTGCACCTATTACCGATAAACAAAATCCTTTTGCGTTGCCTACTTTGCAACCAGACTTTAAACAAGATGAGATTAAATTACAAACTCATATATGAACGAGTCTGCCTTCCAAAAAATGTATTTTATTTTTATACATATGTATTTTTACATTATATATGTTTTGTAAATTTATTTGATTTCTTCATTTTTTTTATTTTTGTAATTAATACTCACCAATTTCTTTTCTCAGTTTCTTTTTTGTAATTTTTTTTTGTATATAATCTCATTTTTGCTCACAGAAAAAAAAATAAAACAGACTCAATTGATCAAAACTGTAAATATATTTACAACTGCGTCGAATGTCGACCTCCAAAGTTACTAAAGTTACTGGCCAATGTTATAATTAGCTCACGTCATTTGTTTGAAGAATAGCATATTACTATAAATTGTAAGAGAAAGAAGGAAAGAATTATTAAAATATATCTCAAATAAATATTAAAACACGAAAAAAAAATACACCTTAAACGCTCATATTTATACTTAAAAAACTTATCTATTATAAAAAAAAAAACCTCATGATAAGATTGATTAATTCCGAATTATGTTCGTTGTATACGCTATAATTGTTTATATATTTTCCAAAATAAAAAATCCATTTTAAAAAACTTTAACAATCAAAATTGCTAAAATTTCAAAAATCAAAGTTCTATTATTATAAACTTAATTAACTTCTCAATTCTGGAATAATAAAAAGCCACTGTGATACATTGGAGTGAATTCGTAAATCTTATGTATGTATGACTTTTTAAATAAAATTTAATAACATAACTTTGTCAATTCTCATATTTTATGTACTTGTAATTAAATATTTTAATATTTTGAAACTTTTCATTTGTTTTCAAGCGTATAAATTATCAAATTCTCGCAAATTTTATTTTAGATAAAATTCATTAAGAGTACTTTTTTTTTACATAGTTTAAATGCACAAACACAGAAAATGTAAAGCGCTAAGTCACGTGATCCTGTGATCCAGGAGTAATAATTTTTTTTAGGGGTAAGTCTAAATTTGTAATTTCATTCTTTTTTTAGAATTTACTCTGATAACGCGAATTAGGAAGTATTTAAATGATATATTGTGTATTCTAAAAGCTTATCAGTTCATTGATACTGACCAAAAATAGAAATCAATGAATGAATGAATGGAATCATGTCTTGAATGTACCTTAGAAGCAAAATTATAAAATGAGCCAAATAAAGTAATACTCAAAGAGCGTCCGAAAAGTTCCTTGAGTGCAATCTCTTTCAATATTTTAAAATTTAAAGATAGAATTTAAAATATATGAATAATAAATTCATGAATCATTTTCCTTGTTCCCTTTTTACATTCATTCAATTTATAATTCAATATGAAATTCTATTTTTAATTTTATATAAATAAATAAATATATATATATATATATAAGATTATTGAGAGACTATAAATTTTATTGACTTACCGCAGTATGATCGACCAATTTTCTTTGGCAAATACTGTACAGTATATCGAAGTTGAACCAAGTATAACGGATGATAGTACTTCCGTCCTTCCGTTATATTCCTTGTAACACTTCACACCTGATTCTGTGAATTTCTTTTATTTTCCTCTTTTTTTTAAAAATAATAATAAAAAAAAAGATCAGATTTGATTTAGTAAAAATTTAAAACCTTATATAAAGGAAATATTTTTATGAAAAATTTTAAATTCGAAATTTTACTTACTGATCATAGATTCGTAAGTAATGATTTCAACTAGCATATGGTAAATTGGCCAGCAAAACCATTTAAGAAATAACATATATATGAACATGAATATATGTAAATGGTCATTAAATTCGATTATGTTCTTTTCGGCGTTCTCCGAAATAAAATTTAATATACCACCGGATAGTCTATCATCTTTATCTGTAATATAGAAAAGTAATCTTCCAACTGCAAGTATAGTCAAAGCTAAATAAGTCTTTGTTTGAAAGTAACTATTACTTAAAATCACTGCTAACCAAATCATCTGATAAATAAGATTGAAAATAATTGGAAAAAAATGGTATTTAATGGGGAATTGGAAAATTAATAGAGAGGACATAAGGATTGGAAGTGAGAAAATTTTTCCATATAAAGGCATTGTGAGATTGGTTTTAAACGAAAAGACAGTCCATGTAATGTTTTGTATTACAAGAAAAAGCATCAAAATCGTTAGTGGTGGAGGTAGTGGTGGTTTAAGTAATTTAGGTAGTGGTGTAGGTAGTAATTTATTGATACGATTAACGATTTTTTTAAAAATTTTTTTTAAAAAGGTTTCAATTATATCGAAAAGAGCAACAAAGGTCGTGTTTGGAAGTAATGTTGAGAAAATAAACTTGGTACATTTAGCGATCCAATTTAAAATGGAATATAAAAAGGCGTTAACGGACATAAACATAGCAAAAAGTGCATACAGGGCCGTGATAGAAAAGAGAACGAAAATGTAACTTTTCTGGAGGCTTTCAACTATAAACATTGCTACAAAAGGTCCGAAAAATAATAAACCAAAAACAAGAATATCATCCATGAAATAGGCAAATTTGCCCAAATATGGAGAAGTTTTAGTCCCATATAGTGTTACGAATAGAATTGGTAATAATCCACTGACACAACCGTCAAAGAAATCTTGGTAAGGGCTATATTGAACTTGGGTCGACATTGAAGATGTTTATTGTTTTGGTTATTGTTCTTGTGGTTGTAATTGGTTGTAATATTGTTTATTGTTAAAATATTTAGAGGTGGGGGCAGTGACAAAAATTTCATTTCATTTATACTAATAGACGTCTATCAGGCGATCTTTTGTATTACTCCAGATAGACCGAATTCCGATTGAAGTTTCGATCTTCCCATTCTTTTCAGAAAAAAACTATGATTATATAATACGGATTACGGACCTTTATATGCCAAGTAAATTAGTAATTAATTAATTATCGTCTCATAGAAAATTAAAATTTCGCACCTCTTCCGCTTGTATAACAAGGTATTTAATAATGAGTTCATTACCTCAAAAAAATCATTCTTCGTTAATTGGTTAACGTTTCATGACAGTTCTTAAATTTTTCCAAATTATTCAAAGTGTATAATTTGTAGAAACCAGTATTAGATTGGATCCATGATAACTAAAACCAATTTTTGAAACCGACAAAACTTCCAAAACAAGACATATTGTGTAACATTTCACTAATTCTACAAACAAGTCATTGTTACGGATAAATTTGTTTTTAAAATTTATCGTTGATTGAGAATTACTGTATGCCTGTACCAGTACCGTAGAGATATTTGGTAAATCCGGTTTTCTCATTTCTTTCACATCTTCCTGAAATTAAGCGCTTAAAAGAGCAAAATAGTTAGAAGAATCAGCTTAAGTTCTAAAAATAATGGCGGACGCTATAAAATTCCGTTTTGTAACATCTCATTAAGACATCATTATCAAACAGCTGGTATGGTTATTTTGCAGTTGTCATGCTAAAGATTTACTTTACGTTAATGATAAATAAGAGAATATATAGCTAATATGGCAGTACCACTCCACTAACGGCTAACTTCATCTGAAATATCTGAAATAATATAATGCCAATAAATAATACTTAATTAATATGACCAGATTTTTGATATTAATTCTCAAAAACGTCACTACACTCTGCGTTAAACTCCACGCTGTCAAACGAAATTCCTCATGGACCGTTGCATGACCATGGGTCGTCTATGATTGAAAACTTTCTTTCTCCTTTAAAAAAAGTTTTAATAATTAAGAGTACTTTTATTTTTATTTATTTTTATTTTTATGATCGCGCGGATTCGTTACAAGTCTAGAAGTAACAAAAATAGAAAACTAAAAGTGACTATTTCTAAAATTACTAACGAAAAGTAACTGAGCCCCCAATAGGAACTGTCTACGCCTAGCGAATACGATAGGTAAAACCAATCCGCCCTCGATAGAAAAATAGCTCGCAAGCTTAATCTACCCGCACTATTCTTTCAGTTAAAAAATAAACTGCCTCGTGTAAGTGCTGTCATACGAGGAATGTTCCACCCTATTTTAATTGTTATAAAAAAGAAAAAGAATACATATAGAGAGAAATACAAGTCTGTGATGGATAATAGAAGCACTCTCTAAATAAACTCCTATTAACTCAATTGAAAATGGATAATTACTAAATGTAGTAAAAATGAAAATTAATAATGTGGGGGTAAGTTGAAGTTTCTGTAGGCGCCGTAAGAGTTAGGACGAAAGTTGACGGAGGAGTGTTGGGAGTTACGTTGGACTCCGAGTCTACCTCCACGTGCAAGGTGGTTTCTTAACCATCGGGCTTTCTTTATAATTAAGAGTACACAAACAACAATCAAATAAATAATGTTTCGTCCAATATCACGTGACCGTCACAATAATTTATCCTGGATTAGCGAATTTGATTGGATGTAATTGTTTTGTGTAACATTTTTATAAAAAAAAGTATTTTCAAAAACTTAACGTAGTTTACATGTGACCATGCCAAGAAGTAAACTAATATTCAAAATATAACTGAAATTGAATTTAAAATTCGGACGCGGGAATTTCAGGTCACATCAATGATATAACGAGATATAAAATAATTATATAATCAATAACATGGTTTCAGTTTTAGAAATTCGAAAACTAATAAAAAAAAATACTGAGAGTTTTCATAACTAAAATGCAAATCAAAAATCCAAAGCTTATTAGTTACAATATGAAATTATTTCAATTACTGCAAATTTTTAATGAACTTAAATGTTTTCCTTTTTAAAGCTACACTAATTATTTCAATTAATTATTTTATATCTGCGTGTGAAATAAATGATCTCTTATTTAATAAATAACTTTCTATTTAATAAATTCCAAAAACATTTTATTTACCAATTTAATCTAATTTTATTAGAATTTTGGTTTAGATGCCTTTAAGGTCTCCTTTAATCATTATATGATTAATTATTGGTTTATGAGTACAGTACTGCAATTCATTTATTAATGATGGAAAAGATACAGATAATATTTATAATATTTATGAAAAGAAGGGCAATTTTTTTTTACTTTTTAAGTCAGTTTTACTTACCATTTTATATTAACCTTACATCTAGTTAAAGTATACAGTCAGACTTCTGCTATATAGTCACAGAGTCGGTTACAAATCCAAAAATGTGATTGTATAGAAGTTGTGATTATATAGAGGAAGTTTATAAGATGTGACTATATGGGTATGACTATTTAGAGGTCTGACTGTAGTGCAAAATGATTATTTTGAGAATAATATTTATTATGATATAAAAATAACTTGTAGCTGGAGAGTAAGAAAATACAAAATAATAAGAGTTATGGACTATATAAGTGGGTGAGCAATTCTAAACATATTCTTCTTATAGGCGAAGGTGACAAAGGAAGAGATATTGGTAGAGGAGAAGGCAATGGTCAAAGGAGTGGTAATATTGACGGTGATGGTAAAGGAGGTAATGGCAATGATATTAGTTGTGGAATCTATAAATTTAATAATTTCACAAACAGCAGTGCTTATATTGTGAAGAATATACTTACAGACTTATTACTATTATAACGCCTTGTGGGTAAAGAACCAACATTATAATTAATACATCTTTGGTACAGAGATTTAAAATCCCTGGTTGAAATGAAGCTGTGCTCTTTCTCTTTCTTTTTTTAATAATGTTAGCCGTTAGGTGCATCACGCACTAAGTTTCCAAGAGTCCAATAACCATCAATGGACAGAATGTCCACTGACTATCCATTGTCAAACCCTCCGCAGATTGGACGAGTAATGGATATCCACAGACCGTTAGTTATATGTAATACTGGTGGAAATTTTATTTGATTAATAAATAAATAAAAAATCCCTTTTTTTTTCGTTTATATAAGGAATCGAACCAGAACTTTTTAATAATATATCTCAATTATCTCACATTCCAACAACTAGACTATTTGATTTTTTTTTTAAATTATTTCTAAATAATTTTATTTAACCAATAAAAAAACATATAATTTTTTAAAAAAGATCTACAAATTATGTGTTATAAAACGATATCGTCCAATTATGTTTATAAGCATGACAAACATACCGTCCAATGAATGTGCTTGTCATCTGACGGTAATAACACTTTTGAACGTCAAATTTACATTAAATTCTTAACGTAAATTTTACATTTTTGAGCAGCGATGGTCATCGGACCTCTTGAAAATTTAGTGATGTAAAGTAATAAAACGCGCCTTTTCATTTAAATTATTTTGACCCAACTTCCTTGCTTCTGTTAAAAAATGAGTGGCCCAGGAATTATCAAGGTCCCACCAACTTACTAAGGATAACTGTGATGAAATATGATAATATTTTGATTGTGAATTAAAAAACTAAGTTATAATTTATTTTATAAGGATATTTACCAATATTGGTGAATGGAGTAGTTTAAAGCATACTCAGTGGTTTCCTCAAAGTTTTTGTTTAAGTTCAAAGTTTGATCCATCTACTTTTTTAGTCTCATTCATCACTTCTCTTTATCTTTAGTTCCACTTTTTATCTTTAGGTTCGGTATTTAGACCGTTATCCTACACGCAAGCCTTGCTTATAAATCACTTGTAAAAGAGAAAAAGTTTAATAGTTTTCAGTTTTTGTTAAAAGTTTAAGGATAATTTTGTGGTGTCGTGTATTTATATTTTTGATATCATATAAATATTTTATTCGTATAATTTATAACATGATTATATATAATAAACCGCGACAAATAGTCTTTTATATGACTAATGTTTGTTAGCTGTTGATTATGCTTGATTAATGAAAAGTTTTTTGTTGTTAAATAGGTTTATACTGGGCGAAATATGGCGAAACATTTCAAATTGTTTCGCTACATTATATTAATTGGTCTATTAAATGATTATAATTGTTAAACATCATTTATAGACAAAAACGCAATGAATCAAGTATCAAAATTCGCTCTTTGGTATGCTGTTATAAATCTTAAAGCATAGTCAGTCTTAAAGCAGTTAAAGTAGTTAGGAGCCTTTCTTATATTAGAAGAAAATCATAATCTTTCTTAACGTGCTTCAATCTCTTTCTGTTGCACCTTCACTAAAGAGTTACAGTTGTCTCAAAGAATAATGGAGAAAAGTATTTAAAGTATATAATGCAATTAATTTATATTCCAAATTTCTTTGCCTATCCTTAAATTCATTCACGGAATTTTGAATATTTAAGATCTATGCATCTTATGGCCGAAGAATAACGTGTAATTTTCATATATTAAATTTTTTTAAAACAAACTCAATGGATTTTTTTTAAACATATTACTTTTTTCTGGTAAAACATTAACCTTTTTTCTTTATAACTAACATTTATTTGAATTTTGAATTTTTAGAATGATGATGCATTAAAGCAAAACAAAGATTTTATACTTATTAGGTTAGAGTACTGAGAGCCATAGGTGAATGTATTGAGCAATTCTTTACCGAGTAATGCAGGGAGTTAAATTTATTTCTTTAACGTGGTTGTAGCATTATAAACTAATACTAATATATCCAAATTGTGGATATAATTAATCTTTGTAATATACTTTCTTATGACTCACAATTATAACAAGTGTTTTATTATTGCCCATTTTTAGAATTAGTAGAATTTATTTTCTCAAATTTAACTTGAGTTATTTATTCCTATTAATAATTATCTTAGTCCTAGAAGTCCTAGAACCAATAAATGGCAGTTAAAATTTATATATCTGAAACCAAATGTTAAACTATTATTAATCTGGACATTTTCATATGAAAACATTATAATTTATCTGTAACTAAATTTGGCTTAAATTTAAATTCATTAGAATATTTAAAAAAGAAAAAAATTTTTACTTGATATTTAAGGAGCTGTCAAACGGATAAAATTAATATTTTCTATATTCTATTAAAAAAAATATATATATATATATCAAATGAATTTTCTTGAAAAAATAGGTGTCTGTTTTCTAGGAATTGTTTTTCTTATCTTGTCCTTGGGTGGACTAGCATCTTTTTCACTTGGTGAGAATTTATTTATCATTATGAAAATTTAAAATCATTTAATTTTTGATTTTTAAAAAAAAATTAGAGATTGCAAAAATCGTTCTCTTTAATCAGACAAATGGAGAATTAAAGATACATCCCATAGATTATGTGTGAGTAATAATAAAAACATATTATATTATTAATTCAAATAATACAAATTTAATTTAACAATGTATATATATTTTAAATAGATATTTAACCACACTTTTTTTGGGCAGTAAGTTATTGATTTTAAAGAAATATTCTTTAAATAATTGTTATTTTTATAATTTTTTGCAAAAATTTTTTTTTGTAGTGAGCGGTCTCTGGTGTTTTCATAATACTAAAAATAAAAATAATAATTCTTATGGAGCATGGTAATAAATTAATTTATTATTATTATTATTATTATTATTGATTTTTACAATTCAAGTTGATTGATCATAATTAAACTATTTGAATTTAATAAAGTGGAACCCTAATTTCCTTAATAATCATGAGTAAGTTTCGTTTTTTTTTTAATTTAAAGGATTTATTTTTATTTAAACCAATTTTTTTTTATTAACATGATTAAAAATTCTTTTAATAGTTTTATATACTGTTTTCACGAAAGATGAAATGGGAGATATTCCATTTTTTTGTCCGGCAAATTATCCCTATTCTTCACATTTAATTCGTACAGCGTGTCAAGTGAGAGCTTCCAACCTGTTAATAATGTGGTTATCTCCTGCTTTATCATTGTTGGTAATTATAATGGCACTCATCATTGCTTCTTGTTGTTGTTGTATCGGTAGTGATTCCGATTGTTTTGCTTAATGAAATAATCTTTATAATTTTCTATTTGTCAAATTTTTCTTTTCTTTCCATTAAGAAATGTGTGATTAAAATATTTTAATAGATATTGATCTATAGATCATATGAATGTATTGTTTAGTCGTCAATTGTTGAAGATTTATAATTCATAAGTTCTGTACTGTTCGTGTAGTCAAACTCATCACAGACGCTTTCCTTTTCCCATATTCATATGATAAGAGCTTTCAAGCTGCATCATGTTTTGCATAAAACTCCCTTGATATTACTATCAACTCCTTATTCACGACATCTATGACTTTGTTAAGGTTCTTTTCATAAATAATATACTTTTTTATCGTGAATTTATAGGTTTGATAAACTTTCTGCCATGATATTCTCCTTTAAGTCTATACAAGTTTTACTCAATATTAAAAAACTTTTTTTTTCGTTATAAATACACATTTTGAAAAATAATAGAAATTCTGATTATTTTTAATTCATATTTTTATTATACTTTTAAAAAATGTATTACACTATTTTTTTTATATAAAGAAATAAAAAAATAATAAAATAAAACACAGATATAAAAAAGTGAGCAAGTATAAACATATTTTTAAAAAACAATTTACAATTAACATTTTTCCCAATTTTGCTAATACCTTCCTTATCACTATTTTACCAACACTTTCCCTACCCATCATTCAGCATCTATCTATTATTTCCTGTTTTGCTAATTGATAATGCCTACCACTGACCTAAGAAATGGTATCCCAAAGTTTATGGAAAATGTACATTTACCAATATTAATATTACCAAAGAAACTTGCTCCTGAAGCATATATTAACACTGAATGATTGTTTGCTCACATTCACATTTCCTGTAAATATATTATTTATAGAGATGTCTTTGTAACTTGATATTTACCATAAAATGTTTCCATTTGATTGTTAAATTTAATTGTAGTGAAATAGTAATCACCTTGATTATGTTACTAGTCATTTAACAAATACTATTTTATCCATGTAGCATCAACATTCCCCATTTTGTTGTTAATTCCAGCCATATCTAAATGGTTAATGGTAGTTATTTACTTGACTTTTGTCTCCTGCTTCTTTTGATACCTGCATTTTCCATTCGATTGTAAACCATAATCGATATTTAAATGAAGGTCATCCACTTGATTATCATAAATAGTCATAAACATCCATTTATCCTGTGATATCAATATTCTCCTTTCATTTTCAATTCTTGAATGTAAGTTATTCACTTTGTTGCTGACTTCAGTTACAAATATCTCCTAGTTATCTTTAAGCTTAATAATTCTTTTTTTTTCTTGCCAACTCTGGTCACATTTTCATAGTGTTCTTCTTAGTAGCCTCTTTTGGTATTAATCTAAGTTATAGCAACAAAAAAATAGCACCGCAATTAATTATGGATAACTCACAATTTAAAGACCATTTATAACACATACTTCATGACTTATACGTCTTTATTATCTTTATAATTTTTATTCCCCAAGTAAAGCTTTCTGTTATTTACTCTCTTCATTACATCTGGTTTAAAGTTGGTATGTATTTCTATTTCCAGATTTCTTCAGATTTCTTCTTATTTCTTTGTCTTCCATGATGATCTTTAGTCTTTATAAACATAATAATATACAAAAATAAAGATACAAGGAAAGAATGAGAGAATTCTAATCTAAACCAACCAGCCAGTTAGGAGATACTCGACTATCTGACCGGTTTTCCTTGCCTGATACGAGGAAGATATCATATACAGTATAAGGAAGATAAGAGGAAGTTTAAAGGAATTTAAAAAGATACAGTATAGGTTAAAGGGACCGAAAATCTAGTTTTTAAAAAGGAAAAAAAGAAAGATAAAATTATAGAGAGAGAGAAGCTTAGTGGGAAAATCCAGTAAAAAAAAAAAAAATTTTAAAAGAAATGGTAGGTATTTATAAATTTTTTTATATTCTCCATTCTCCAGTATTCATGATTATACATGATTGTTTTTTAGTTAATGATGATGTATTATTAGTCATAATATCCATAACAACATATTCTGAATTTTATGAATAAGACAAAAAATCATGAATATTTATAATTTCCTTATTATACTTAACCTACTTAACCTAAAGTAACATAATAATTACTAATGAAAAAATTGCAAACACGACTAAAAAGAAGAAACGTAGATTTTTGGACAAAATAAAAAAAAAAGGAAAATACCAATATTATTTACTTACATTTATTGTATTTACTGTGAAAGTAGAAACAGTCCATTGCATATCAGAAGTACCATTAACTTCTTTACGGTTTAATTCTTTAATATGATTCCATATAATAATGAATAATTATAAATTAATAAATTAAATTCAGAATGAATCTCGCTTTTTCTAAATTGTTCGTGCGTACATAATGTCCGTCAACCATCAAATGGAAATAATGTTAATATTTGGTGCTACTAACAATATAAAGCTATTATATCTACTATCTTTATGTCTATTCGGTAAAAAAATATTTAATATATCCCATAAGCACAAGTAATCGATTAAAAATATGTAACATTAGTCTGATGGATAATTCTCTGCTTAAACCTTATCCAGCTTGATTGAGGAAAAAATATTTCTTTAATTAATTTCTATTTCAAGATTTTGTTGAATTTAATATTAATTTTTTACTCACGTTCAGACATAGAATAATTAAATAACACGATCATTATATGAATCACGTGAACTACAAATAAATGAGTATACTGCGCCTTTCCACACACCACCCCATTTTTTTTTTCTTACATAAATTAACAAGTAAACTCTAAACATGGCGGGAGTTTTAATATCATTATAAAATTAAATTAAAATTTTATTATTGATCAGTTACAGCATTCACAATTTGAAGGAATTTCCAAACTAAAGGAAATTATAATAATAATTATTACTCAATCATTATATAAACTAGAGAATTCTGACTTCATCGCCATTATACCTCTCGATTTGGCGCAATACACTTTATAATATTGATTACG
>QKYT01000602.1:0-12444 GCA_003550305.1 Glomus cerebriforme | reverse complement strand
ATTCTGTAATTTAAGTTTACAAAAATTACAAAAATGAATTATTATTCGACTATCTTCATTTAGATTAAACTTAAATTAAAATAATTTATTTGGTATTCCTGATTTTCTAGGAAAAGTCGGACCTTCCGCCCCGTAGTACTTTTGTAACACGATTTAATACCTGTTGATATCCTGTTTATTTTTCTTTCTAAATTCCAGTATGTAAATCATTTTTTTTTTTTTTTTTACAAAATACTTTTTATTAACAAAGGATAGAGTTTAAATTTATTTGGGGGTTTATTTTCATTTATAATATTTATGATGCTTTGTTTTTTTTTGATTTTGATTTTACGGTATTTAAAATTTTTAGATGAAATAAATTGTGTGTAGATTACTTTGCCTTTCACAAGTAATACGAGATTATCTAATATCAATAAATGTCAAAACTTCACTCACTCATAATAATCAGTAATTAAGTGAAAAGTGTTACATGTTCGGCAATCAAATTTAGACAATTTAAAACTTTTTAAGTATTTAAACCCTCCGATTATTTTCTTTTCTTGTTTTGGTTGTAATGTTACAACTTTTACGCCATATAATAACGATTTGTAATCTTTAGTGTAGAACTTAATAAAATTATCTGTTAATATCATATCCAGAATTTGACATTTTTTTTTTTAAAAAAAAGAGAGAGAGAGATTAAATAATAAACATCATCTTTCATTAATTCTCATTTAGGAAATATATAAACTTTTTTTTATTATGAAAGGTATATTGTTGTACAACGCAGTCAAACCGTATTTCATTTTCGTGGGAAAATCTTTTTTTAGAATAATTGCTGTTTGTATCAGTCGTATAAATAAGCTTACCTGACCAGCCATTTCACGTTTCCTAAAATTTCTTTAAAAATAAACGTCACCTTCTAATACTTCTTAACAACTTTCGCTTCAATCTATATTGATATATTCACTCATTATTATTAGTAATAATCCCTTTTTTCTTTTAAAAAAAATGAAGGTACTTCTATCTGATGAAGAAGTAAGTAAAAAAATTTTGTTTAGTTAAAATCTGTTGATAATTTCACCTTAATATCATCACATACAATGTCAAGATGAAACCACAAACCTTTCTTAATTCATTGAATAAGAAAACAAATAGATATAAGCTCTATATCGAGTATTTAATATCCTTGAGACTACGCCTCCAAAAACTATTTTAAAATTCTTTATTTACCAGTAAACTTTTGATATTGTTATGTAGAAGGATATTTTTTTAGACGGCATGTCTGACTTGACATGCAATGGAAGTCGTAACCCATTCGTTAAAATGGCTGAAATCCTCCCGTACAATCCTCGTCAACTCTGCCATTATTGGCGGAACTACCTCGATCCAAATGGTAAATAATAAATATATTTTTTTAGTCAAAGCTTTTTTTTTTTTTTTTTTTTTGAGAAATATAATTAAAATTTCTTTCTTTTCTTCAATTAGTATGTAAAGATAGTTTGAATGATGATGAAAAACAGTATATTGATAATTGGATTTCAATCAACAAAACAGACAAAGGAGGAATTGAATGGAAAAATTTACGTCAAGATTTAAAAGTTGAACTTGGTAATCTTCGATCTGAAAATATGGTAAAGAATTATTGGTATTCAAAACAAAGACGCCAGAAATCTGTATCGATTGAAGCGCCTGGAGTGAATTTTCCTGCTACCGACTCTAAAGACCCTAAAATATTGAAAGCCCCAATTCCTATTCAACAGCAAAATCCTTCCGCAATACCTACCTTACAACCACATTTTGAAGATCCCAAAATACCAGCGGTTGAAACGCCTGATGCGCCCGTATTACCTCCAATATCTTTTATTTTAAATTTTTCTTTTGACCCTTCTGACCCTAAAATGTTGAAACTTCCAACTCCTAATCAACAACAAAATCTTTCTGTATTACCTACGTTGCAACCAAATTTTAAAAAAGAAAATCCCAAATTACCGGATTATATATAGGGTTGCTGAAAAACGTTTTTAATTTTTTTGTAATAATTTTTTTCTCTCTTTGTATTTTTATTGTATTTTTTTTAAAAAAAATATGTTATTATTAATCATTCATACTTTTTTTGAACACAAATTATTATAAGATTTTTGGATATATTTAGGGAAAAAAAAATCGAAAGATTTAATTTGTAATTTTATCAATCAATTCATATTCAATACTGTAAATTTTTTTTTATGAGAAAATAAAGGAAGTATAATATTAGGAATTTCAATCTTTAAATAATTCAATTGCATTTTACCTTAAAAGAATTTCAAATATTCTAGATGAATGGCTCGAATTTAACCTTTTTTTTCAATTATAAAATTCGGATATTAAAGGTTGGACCGATCGGTCCCAGGGACCGCTCTTGACGATCTTCGATCTGTGATTTGACGGATCGGTTTAACTATTATAATTTTTTAAATCCAATAAAAATATGCCAAATTTTATGTCATAATATTATTAATCTGTTATAGGAACAAATACAATAATTAATATAGTAAGTCATGTTTTAAAATTTATGAAAATATTTAAAATTCTAGTGCGATTTAAGAGTACATCACAGCTAACTATAATACTATAATGTTGATTATATAATTTTGGAACTAAAATATATTTAAATTAAGTTCAATTGAAATTCACTGTCTCATAAATCGGTCCAGTCCGGTCCAGATTGAAAGACCTTTTGAGACCAGACCGGATCCATCCCTAGTTGATTATACAATTTTTGAGCTGTAATATACCCAAACTAAAATATTTAATTATCGATCTGAAGTATCGGTCTTTTTGGGACTGGGCCAGACCGATCCATCCCTAAAATTTTCATATTGTAGCCTTATTTAATTTCATAAGGTTTTTTTTATTATTCCTTCGTAAAATTTTTTAAACAAAATGAAAAAAAGAGAGAAAAAATTAATGGAATAAAATGTTTTTCGAAAAAAAAATCCAGTAAGATTATTATATATTGTACATTTAAAAATATGAGTATTATTCATATCGTTAGGAATAAGCGTAATTATGCTCATTTTTAATTCTATTGAACTACTTTTAATTGTATAACCTGCATAACCTTTTTATCGCATTTTATAATCACTCCGGTCTTGTATAGTCTATTGATATTTTATAATAAACATATATTCCATTAAATCATCCGGATGATCAACATTAATTTGTCCGACCGAAAGTTTCAAGTAAATTAATTTATCATATTTAAACAATCAATAAATTCTCTAAAGCCAATTATAATTGATATACATATTCATTTTACGATACATGTAAATATCTAAAAGTAAGGTAATTAAAAAAATCTAATTCCTTCTCATGATGTATAGTGTCCATTTTATCCATTACTACATATATATCAAAAACTTTATTAGTATGACAGAACAATAAAAATGATTCATTATAAGAAGAATGAAAGAAATTTTTTGAAAGCATTTATTCCTTGTGTTCATTAACATTTGATACTTAATAATTACCTTTTGAGCAAGTAATAATTCGTCTTACAAGCAATAATTGAGCACCAAGTACCCTTATAGCTGATATGTTAAATCTATTGCTACTGAAGAAATTTGTTCGTTTCTCTGGATGTCCACTATACTGGAGTTTAAGGGATTATTGGATCAGTTGATGTTGAGTTGATTAAGGAATTATCGTCTAAATGTAAATAAAAAAAAGATGTGAAAAATAAATAAAAAAATTAATCAAAGTTAAAACAAATCAAGTTTTCAATTTTCTTAAAAAAAAAAAGTTAGTAAGACGCAAGTTTACCCTTAACATTTTTCTTTTTATTTCTTTATCTCTTTTCAACATTTTTTTGTTTTTACTACTTTTTTTTAAAAAAAAGAGAAAGAGAACGCTATTGCTGGAAAGATTAAGCTATGAATAATAAAGAAATTAAAGAAGAAAAAGGTAAAAATAAACTTCACTTAAACATGGCTTACTGACCATACACTTGTGAGCAGTTTCAAGTAGGGTAATCGGACGGTATTCTTAAGTTTAGATTTCCAGTCATATGGTTTGGAAATCGGATATATCATATACGGTGGCTTCACGCCAGTCATCAGGAATGTCGACTTGGCGTAAATAATGACAGACTAAGTCAAAAAGAAATTTGTATGAGGATGGCCATCATTTTCTATGAATATTATTAAGCGAAGGAAGATTTCCTCTTAAGTAATTCCAGCATTACTCTACTCAATATTTATAGTGAGTAGTTTTCAACCACAGACTAGGTCTAAAGTGTGTCTTCTAATACTTCGATATGAGAAAGTAAGAAACCTAGCTTTTATATATACTTTTTAAATTTTTAGATTTATAATAATTAGTAAACATAAGTCATACATATTCTCATAGTCATGATTTTACATATTATGCATGATTAAAAATTTTTTAATCAATCTGTATAAAACGTCATACAAAAATATATTCATATGATGATCAGTCGATCACCATAGTATATGCTGTATTACTATTTTTACTATTCATAAATCAAATAAAAAAATCAATAAAAAAAATTAAATAATTCTTCAATTCTTTTTTTCAAATATTGTGATTAACCCAAACCTCCAACTAAGATATACCAAACTTTTTTTAAAAAACCAGTTTCATAATATATAAAAAAATCTCGATATACCGAACTTCATATAAAACTTGATATAGCATATACCGAACATGTATTGATCTACCGTCTATTATAAAATATAATAAAAAAAATCTTGATATACCGAACTGGTCATGTGATCAGTAGATTATAAATAATATCTTTTTATCCGTTAAGCCAAAAAAGAAAAATTGTAAATGTAAATAAGCAACATTAAAAAAAAAGAAAGATTTATGATTGCTTCATGAATTATACAACATACTGTACATACGCGGCAAATAATTTTTCTAATAGTATTATAGTAGTACTATAATTTTTTTGAACATTTTATTAATAATAATATAATCTATAAATTTTTAAACATTTATTTTTTAATTTTTAATTTTAAGAAAAGCATGGTATCGTTACAGATTATGAATACATTTATTTTTTACAATAATAAAAATTTTATATCGAAATACATAAGATAAATCATGTGATTTTCAATATACTGAACTGTTTATTACTTACTCATAGAGTTCGGTATATAAAGAAAATTTGATATACTGAATTACCTCTATATACCGAACTTTTGCTCTTGAATCACGAGTTCAGTATATCGAGATTAGACTGTAGTTGAGCCTGAATTATTTCAATAATTCCATCAATAATGGGATTAAGTATGGATTTGATTGTATTTTTCTGTTGTATTTCATATCACAAATCAGTTAAAATCAAGTTCAATCAATCATTTCTTCTATTAAATTTCTTTTAGAATTAGTGACATATTCTAATAATCAGGAAAAGATCTATTTCATAATTAAAATTTGGATCATCATAGTAAATGGTAATGTTATAGCCCAAATGTAACTATGTCCCAAATCTGACTTGGGATATCCCAATCAAACTTAGGACAATCCTATGTCTGAAATTTAACTATATCCCAAACCAAGCTAGTAAATTTTAAATGTTTGACATTTCAAATCACCACAAGTTTCAAATATAAGGTTTTCTCAAGATTGATTTGGGACATGGTAGAGTTTGGGCTACAACAGTAATTTTTAACAAATTTTTGAACCATATATTATAATTAACCATAATGCTTTTCCTTTAATAAATTTACAACTGAATTTCTGACTTCATGTTTAAGTAATTTGATAAATTCATTAAGGTTTCCTGCTCGTTCAGCGACTAATAATTTTGTGTTGTTAAATCTACCGAAATCAACCACCAAAAATTTATTATTTACTTACTATATATTTAAATTAATTACTCCGGTTATGATTTTAAAAAAAGTTATTCATTTATCACTTTAAAGAAAATAGAAACAAAGGAAATTAATTTTTATACTTATAGTAGCTTTCACAAAGAAAGAAAAAAAACTTTCTGACACTCTATCTATGAAAAATGTAATATATTAATTACATTTTATTCATATTTGAAGGAACCAGAATTAAAAATTCCCATTATATAAAATATAAAATTTGTAATTGCATTCTCCAAATATCAAAGAAAAGAATCTTTATTGAATAAAAATAAAGAAAATTATCCATTAAATATATATATTTTGCCAAAAAAAATCATTAATAATATTTTAGATATTTAAAAAAGTTATTTTTAATACATTTTCCGTAGTATTTTTATTGCAGGAAAATATTTTTTGTAATTTAATTGAATTTTTTAAAAAATTATTTGTAAATGGTAAATAACAAAAAAATAAATATATTTATTTGGCAATTTCTATTTGTACACGGGATGTCTGAACACGGGGTCATAATTCCGGCCGAAATTAAATGATCTGCAATAAAATTGCCTTTTTTGGGTGCATCTAAAGTGGAGCAGAATCACGTGATTTACGTAAAATTTTTGGCCAGAATTATGGCATTAAGAAATTATGCATGTGACAAATAACAAGTGATAAATAGGATTTTACCTATCGAAAAATTCTGTCCCTAGAATACTTAGGAAAAATGGAAAATGAAGGTGTGACGCAAGGATGACAGATATGTACTATGATCACGTGATTATGCTCCGCTTTAGACGTCCCCTTTTTTTTGGAGGTCATCTAGTCACGATTGACCGGCAATATCATGTGATTTTGGTTAGAATACCAAACGATAATTGGCATAATAAAAAAAAATTAAAATTTTTTAAATAATTAATTAAAATAAAAAAACTCACCCATATTTATTGTTTTTTTGTTTTTATTTGAATTTAAAATGTGATTTTTTTTTTATATTTACATAATAAAAAAATTTGTAATAATTTCTAATAAAATTCATAAAGTTTTATCTACATAAAAAAAAATCGTAATAATTTTAAGAAGCCAAGCCCGCACAATAATTAGAACCCAATATAACCTTGTACAATTATTAGTATCAAAATGCTAATAAATAATTCTAAGTTTTTTCATTTAAATTATCATCAAAATGTGAAATAATCAGATTTACAGAGACTTCTAACATAGAAATAAAAGATTGCATCTTATCAGTATCACCCATCTATTCAACATGCCAATACCTATCACACATTCTTTTGATTAATTCACCTACAGCAATTCTTCGATTCTTAGCATTTTTTTGCTGTTCTGTTTGAACATATTCTATAAATGATTCTTGACTTTCATACACTTCAAATCCGCTTTCTTTGAAAATTTCACAAAATATTTGCCATACATCGGCAGTCAACAATTTATTGCCGTATATGTATTTATGGAAAATATGCTTGCAGGGCAATAAATTTTGATAGCAAAACAAGCAGTGACAATCGAGAGAAGTAAGACCTGATGCACTTTTCCTTTTTCAAGTCTATTCATCACAGCACAGGCCTCTTTAATGATTAATTGTTGAAATGAAAATGAGAACTTTTATATTTCTTCAAAAATATCATTATCAATACCATACGCAGATATTCTCTTGATACGAAAATTAAAGAATGCACTTTTGGTTTTAAATCTTTTTTTGCAATCGATATTGATGACTTTGTGAGCGGAACCTAAAATATAAAAGTTTTGGATTGGGCATCTGGGCAAAATAACCAAATAAAAATTATCACATACTGATTAAACTATGTGACAAAGACATTGTTTTCTTTAAGGCTAAAGTACACAGTATATGTAAATTTGATAGTCACGTGATGGAAAATCAATTTTAAAGTAATACAAGAAAATATCAGTCTGATAAAAAAAAGGCAATATATGCCAAACCTTTTTCAGATTTTTTGTGTAAGCTCTTTGGAACCAATAATATACATCATATAAAATTAAAGTTTGTTTTATTTTGTCAAGATATTTTTATGTTTGTATAAAGTTTAAGAAAACTGCCAATTTTTAGTTTGTCCTAAGTGACCATAACTAAAACTTTTATATTTTATCAAAAAATTATTATAAAAACCAAAAAGTAAGTTTATTTTATTTGTTTTTTTCTCTTAAATAAAAAAAGAAAGACAAGAAAGTTATTTACTATAATATTGTTTATATATTATATTATAATTATTATCTCTGAGTTAATGAAATATTTCTGTTTTTTAAAATATATTAGAATATGAAATATTCAGAAGAAAAGATATGCTGTAAGTGCCTGTAATTATGTAACTAGTAATGCTAAACATCATATTAGTTTACTTTTATTATAGCAAAATTATTAATTATAAATGTAGTTTACTATAAAAAGGACTCTCGAAGAAGTAATTAGATTTTGTGGCATTTTTTTAATGGAAATTATCAATTTTATTTTATTCTTTATTAAATTTTATGTTCGTTTCGATTTGTATAAAATTTTTGTATATTCGAATCATTTGCATATGACATAAATTAGCCACAATGATTAATAAAAAATTACATATAGTATATACTCTACCCTTAATTCATTATGAAAAGATTCTAGCAAATTCATTGAAGTGACTTTTAAAAGCAGGAGGAATGTTGCTGAGCCTATAAGCCTCATTTCTCAGTATTTTTCATATAATTCCTTTTAATATAATTTTGTATAAAAGGAATAGGGCAAGAATTAATAGCATCTTGAATAAGGCTTTCGCATCTAATCTTTGTTCTTTTGTGCATCATCACGATCATGATGTCTCAGGTTTTTTTTTCATGAATTTTTTGCATCTACATTCTCATAACATGGATAATACAAAGGAGAACTTGGCACTCTTGTTTACCAGTGGCCATGCTGGGAAATGTCTTTTTAATACTCTTGGCTTCGATATTATTATGATCTGAAAGTATGTAATAGGGGACCAATGACAATACTTATTGTGGATTATTGTTAAAGCTTCTGCAACTATATCTGCATCCTCACTGCTTATGAAAAAATGGGTGCTTACATTCTAACATCCGTAAGTATCACAGACGTAAAGAGTAAATAAATACTAATTGTACCAGTTTGTCTTATGTGTTAAATCTATAAGCATCAACTATTCATGACATTCAAACTTCTTTAATTGTTTCAGATGCGCAAACACAATACCTCTGGTAGATCGTTGGAAGATGTGATAATTTTTGACACAATATTTCTGCTCCATTAAATAAGAAATAGATTCCAAAATATCTAACTTTAAGTTCAAATTTCTAATAAGATGAGTTTTCGCAGGCCCATGAACTTTATATTTGATGTTCGCTACTTCTTTGTACTTCAGCTCACATGTGGGTTAACCAAGACCTAACTCTAATGTTGCGTATTCTTTGATGGCAAATGTGATTGTTGAAGGCAAATAATTTTTGGCCACTTTTATTTTAACTAAACTTCTAATAGCTTTTAGCCATTTTAACCTATTAATTTCTAATAAAGAATATGTATGATTGGGAAAATTTTTATATCTCTCTATTTGAATTACATTTGAAGAAGCTATCCAAAAAACTTTAATTATTGCAAAACATATATCAGATGACCGCATCCTGGTTATTCAGTATTTTCATTTGAGACATTTTCTTTTTATCGAGTACTTAACTTGCGATACTTCATAAAATGACAGGCAAAGGTTTTTCAAATATCACCATTTACATATTTATATGAGTCCCATTTCATCCAAATATTTGAAATTAACAGCCACCACTCTTCATTAAAAACCTCTATTGGAATTTCTAAAGTGCAGTTTATATTAAAAGGAAGATCCTGCTTTTTGTCTGGTATGAGGTTTGATGCTGATGTTATAATTAAAGAAAAAGAAACTGGAGGCACAAGGGTAATAGTTGATTGTGAAGAAGGGATGGACATGACTAGTAAAAAAATTTGTTTTTTTTTAAAAATGAAAAAAAATAATAAATGCATGATGTTGTAATTCTAACACAAATTAAACCAATCATAGTTTGCTATTTTCTGATAAATCACGTGATACTCTAACTAATCCTGAAATCTTATCACATGATTTGCCCCGCTTTAGATGACCTTCTTTTTTGGAAATTCATGTAATACAAAATTTTGATTTTTGAGAAATAAAATTGCCTTTTTTGATTGTATAATGTAGGATAATATTCCAAAAAAGGAGTACGTCTAAAGTAGAGCAGAATCACGTGACTTTCATAAAATTTTTGGCCAGATTTATGACATTAAGAAATTATGCATATGACAAATAACAGGTGATAAATAGGATTTTACATCTTGAAAAAATTCTGTCCCTAGAATAAATAGAAAAAATGAAAACAGAAGGTGTGACATAGGGGGTAATAAATTATCATATAGTAAAAAGTCATATGATCCGTATTTAAACATTCTGTGTAAACTTTAAAATTTTCTATTTATTTTATATCAAAATAAAAAAAACTAATATTAAACTAGTTGATAGAAAAAAATGAAATCTTATCTTTCAATTAGATACTACTTTAGTAATAAAAATAAAAAAAAAAGTTAATTTCAAATATTTTGCTCACAGTTCATAACAATAAAATCTTTAATTATTTCATTATTTTTATATTCATTGATCAGTTTTATATAATCTTCTCCATTATAAATATCATCAGTTATAATTATAGAAAGTGCAGGTCAACCTCTCCACTTTTTTAAAAATTCTTTTAATGCTTGTAAAGAAAATTTAATTGGTGCTGAATTAATTAATGTTTTTAATAATTCATTTCCATTTTCTAGATTTTTTTCAAAATTTCCAATTTGTATATATTTAATAATAATGATCTCAAGTTTTGACAAACTTTTAATAATTTTTTGAATTCAGTAAAATGTTCTTTTGTTACTGAAAATATGTCAAAGTATTTAATTATTAAATAATCAAATGAATTTTATTTTAAAATTATTTATATTATTTTTTAACATTATACAAAATATTGTAATTTATTTGCTAATAAATTTACAATTAGTTAAAACAATAATATAATAACCAAATTTATCATTATGAGCATTGATTTGTAAGATTGTATAGTTTTGTGTTAATTTATAATGAGAAAAATAAGAATTTATTATTTAGTTTTTGACTTTTTTCTTCTTTTAAATTTTTCCTACAATTAAATATTTCCATATTGCAAAAAAATCAATAAAGATATTCTTTTTTTGTTATTTGGAGAATTACAGGATAATTCAAAATCTTTATTTTCATGTCTATTAGTTAATAGACATGAAACTGTAATTCCAATTTTATGGAGGAATTCTTAGCATTATGATATTAATTATAAAAATAAAAGTTAATTATTTACAATTTATACTTTATGATTAAAAAATTTTTTTTATAGTTTATTTTATAAATTTTGGAATACAAAATGACATTTTGAATATAAAGTATGAATCTGAATCTGATAATTCAGTAATCATCAATCATGAAAATTATTATAATTTTTATAACAAAACATGATGTGAAGAATATGTTTCTCATCACATAATAGAGGAGTAGACTAGTGAAAATCATAACATTGATGAATTTATCAAGGATATTATTGATAATGCAAAATGGGATTCATCATTTCTTAAATGTATAGATTTAAGGATATAAAACAAATTGGTGAAGATAGATTTGCAAAAGTTTATTCTGCAATATGGATTGATGGTAGAGCACTTTATAAAAAACAAGATGATGAAAACCTATGACAGTTGCTTAGAATATATCAACTGATTTTTTAAATAAGGTATAATTTACACGTGTATTTTTTTATTTTAATTAATTTTTAATAGCAATTTAATTAATTTTAAATTTGAATAATAGCTTAAAACACATTGGAGTTTATATAACTCAATAGGTACTAGTCTTTTAGATTTTTATGGAATAACAAAAAACCCAAAAACTGAAATAGTTATGATAGTTATGTAATTTATGAATCTAGGAGATTTAAGATGTATTATTAAAAGTAATTTTAATAATATTTTATGGAAAGATAAAATTTGGTATTATACATGAATTAGATAAAGATTTTCATAGTGGAAATATACTACAAATTGGAATAAATTCCTATATTCCAGATTTTGGATTATCTGGACCAATAAATGAACAAAATCAAATGATAAAATATGTAAAATATTGCCATATATTACTCCAGAAGTTTTGAGTAAATAACCATATACTTTGTCTTCTGATATTTATAGTTTTGATGTAATCATGGTCGAATTATCATCTGGAAAACTACCTTTTTATGATAGAAAATATAATTTAAGTTTAGCTTTAGTTATATGAAATAGACTTAGATTAGAATTTGAAAAGAGAACTCCTGAATTTTATAAGAAATTATCTTATAAATATATGAATGCTAATCCAAACCAAAGACCAACTGCTAGTGAATTACATTTAAAATTTTACCAAAACCAATTATTAAATTCATTTATTATTACTTCATTATATCTTACACTGATCAAAAACTGATCTATCTTACAGATATTGTTAATATCAGTTCTTTTAGTGTTTAATAAATAAAC